>ML816721.1:22413-40572 GCA_009831015.1 Picea engelmannii | reverse complement strand
CGACAGTTGGCCAGATATCGCTCCTGTCCATCAAAAGAAATTCACCCTTCACCCATCCAAAGCTGTGGATATCAAAGCCAAAATTGACAGGTTGCACTTTGTCAGGTTCATTTACCCCATTGCGTACACTTTGTGGGTCTCCAACCCCTTTCCTATGAAAAACAAAAGGGAAACTATTTGCGTCTGCATAGACTTTCAATATCTCAACCATGATTGTCCAAAAGAAAACTTCTCAACCCATTTCATCGACCAAATCATCGATGATTGTGTCGTCCATGAGGCAATTTCCTTTATTGACAGGTTCTCCGGCTACAACCAAATTCAAATCCATCTAATAGATCAATACAAAACCACTTTTACAACCCCTTGGGGTACCTTTTCTTATAGCATCATGCATTTTGAACTCAAGAATGCAGGTGCTACATTTCAATTGTCCATGACCTATGTTTTACATGATCTTGCTCGCATCATCCTTTCTTATTTGGACGACCTCACTGCTCGATCCAAAAATAAAAATCAACATTTAGACGACCTACGCATCATTTTCCAACGATGTTGCCAATACAATATCTTCTCAAACCCCTTCAAGTGTGCATTTTGTGTCATGTTCTAACACCTTCTTGGGTTCGTTGTTTCCCAACACGGCATCACGGTGGACCCCCTCAAGGTCCAAGCTATCACCGAAATTCCACCACCTTGGAATTTACGCCAACTGCAAAGACTATAAGGCAAATAAATTTTTTTACGCCGCTTTGTCCCAGAATATGCCACTTGCGCACATGGTTTCCTCCTCCTAATACGAAACGATATCCCATTTCGATGGGACTAAAATGCTAAAACAAATTTTGATGATTTAAAAGATGCCCTATCAAATGCCCCTTTGATTAGTCCCCCAGACTATGATCGCGATTACATCCTCTACTTGTCAGCCTCAGCGGTCTCTGTAGGAGGAGTCCTCGTCCAATTAAGGGATGGTGGGCACGAACATGTGATTTACTACATTAGTAAAAATACTTCAAGGCCACCCTTGAAGTTTATTCATGATTGTTACACCTCAAAATTACTCACTTTTATAGTGTTGCAAGTGTCATCATTACAAGTGTTGTAAGTGTCGCATCTTGTCCGCAAGTGTCGCATCTTGAATATAAGTGTCATAAAGTGTTGCAAACATCATGCTGCCACCTTGCTTATGTCGTGCCTCTAATGACATCACAAAGACACTTAAGACACCTCAAAGGCTAGTTTAGAAGAGGAAAACTCAAGTGACAGGGAGTACAAACCTTTTGCCATAGAAAGAAAAACTGAAAACTGAGTTTTGTGGAGGAGCGCTCCCCTACCCACTGTTAGGGAGTGCTAGCACTCCCTAGGCCTCTCCGGGGGAGCGTTTGAGTGCTTTGTGCACCCTTATGGAGAAGCGCTACTCCATTTTTAGCATTTTCTAATTTTGTTGAGGGAAATTAGGGAAAAATCCCTCAATTCTTGAAGGTGGTTGGATTCAAGGAGATGGTCAACGCATGATCTTAGGGAAGATCCTCAACTGAAGGAGAGGAATCCTCAACCTATCCCAAAGATCTCTCAAGTAGTTGGACCTCTCCAAGGTTATATAAAGAGGCTTTCTCATGGTGAAAGGGTGCATGACATTACATGCAGAAGGAGGTTGGAGAATTACATCAAACTTATGATCTCATGAGTCATATTCCATCAAAGCTATCAATGGAGATTGATTGATCAAAGGGGTTGGACAAGGAGAACTGGAAGAAGTTGCTGCACCTTCATTCAAAGGATTGTAAGTACTTTTACTTGTTCTCATTAATATAATCAATGCTTGGCATGTTTCTTTCAAAATTGTACTTGTTCCATATAAGTTTGTCTGCAGTAGATGGATCTATGTTTGAGATAATATCAGTAGAGTAGGAAGTCCATTGTATCTTTTTTTGTCTTGCAGGACCTATCAAGGATCTCAAGATCGAATCTCAGCCTGGACTTTACAGGGACAAACAACGTTCATAAGGTACATATCTTTCTCCTTCTCTTTCATTCATTAGCTTGATTATATCTAAAAGGAATTTAGTGTCCATGTTAAGCACTTTCTTTCTTAGAGTTAAGGGTCTATCTCTCAAGAGGAAATCTACATGTCCGCAGGGAGATTTTCCTACAACAGAAATTGACGACTCCACTGGGGAGGAGCTCTGATTTTTGTTTCCATTCCTAGATATTGTTTTTGACCCTTTTCCCACTGATTTGATCTTCTTCATATTGTCATCTTGATTCTTATATTGGTTTGATTGCCTCATTATGTCATCAAGATTACTCTGATTGACTGATTTCCCTTCATTTTTTGAGCTTTTGGACATTTTTTCTGAGTTTTTGGAGCAGAGCACTCCCCTACCCTTAGCACCAGGGCATTGGAACTCCTTAACAGTGTTCCACAGAGTGTTGGAGCACTTTGTGCCCCCCTTTGGTGGAGCACTATCCCATTTTTTGTGAGACATTATCCAACATTTGCATTTTTGAAGTTATTTCTGGGTTTTGGAATTTGCTCAGGGTCCTGTACTCTCAGTCCATCTTGATTTTGGCTTTCAAAAACTCTTCTTTCTAAGGATTCATCATTTCTTTTGTTTGGATTTTTTGACCTTTTTCCCTTACTTTTCAATGACTCTTTGTCCTTGACGATTTCAAGTCAATTTGTCATTTTATTCTCATTTATCTGATTGAGTGAAAACTTTCTAAGGAGATTCAAAGGTCTTTTGAACCTTTTCATTTGATCTTTGAGGTCAACTTTCCATCATTTCTCTTTTGTTTGAGGTTTTTGGTTCTTGTTTGCAATTTATTTATCTTTATCCTTCTTGTCTATTTCACGACGAGAGTGTGTCTTTGTTTTGTGTGAGGTTTTCTTCTGACTGTTTAATCTTGAAGTCTGAATGGAATTTAGAAGTCTTGAATCTGATTATCATTCACAAAGAAACAAAAGGACAATTGTTAGTGATTGGTTTGGATATTAGAAGGCATTTCTAATTTTTTTAGCATTGCATTGGATTTCATTGAGAAACACTTGTATGAGGACATTGCATCTTAGTTTTTGATAGTGAAAACAACTTTCTCTATTTCCCTTAAATAGCCATTCATCGAAAGACAATATTTCTTATCATCTTCTTGTGCATTTTTTTGGATTTGATTCATCATACCATCAGTTTCATTGTCATGCACCCTTTGAGTAAAGAACAACCATAAAATAAACACTAATTAAAAATTATCTAGAACATTTTTTGTTTCTAGGATCTTCCACCAACATTAGACTAGGATTACCACTTTGGATTAGGTTGTGAGTACAACTCTCCAAATTTTTTCAAAATGAACATTAGCATCCTGAGATAGGGAGAGTCAAATACAATTGTCGTATAGGCTTTCTGGGATCCCCCTCTCACACAGGGGTTACACACGAGGTCACATTCAAGTGAGTTATGGAGATTATCCCTTCGTGGTTCAACTGTTTGTAGTGGTCGGATCGTATATTGGGGGTCACTTGAAGGTATACCCACGATTATGTGTGGGAGCCTCTCGAGTTGATTTCGGACTTGTTATCTTGCCCATACATTCCGATCGGACTATCGACTATACCCACCCAGGGGCCGACTGTGAGTTGGTGTCCTTAGTTGCCATAATCCTTAGGTACTTACATGCGGTGACAGTGAAGGGATGTCTCACTGTACCTGGAACAGACATTGGTCAAACTAACTCGGGCTCCTTGGAGGGTAAATCCACAATTACTGTGTGGAATCTTGCACCAAGGTGAAATTCCATTAGGCAGGTCACCATTGTAACTGTTCCACCATATCCTAGCCCCTTCTTGACCTGATCACGTGACGTTGGATTTCATCACCAACTAGTACGATCATCGAGAGAAGTTTTGTTTGCTTGGTTTTGATTCCTAGATTTTATTAGCGTATGCTGTTTCTTTTTAGTTGGCCCTAGATTTTCAGTGTGTACTATTATTCTCCAAAATTGAGCCTGTAGATGATAAAGGTCTTCATCGATCACGTAGGATGCAAGGGCTGCCTCCAGAAGGCTACTAACCCTTACCTCCTAACCCTCCAGAAGACAACTACCGTGGAGAGGTAGAAAATCAATCTGACGCTGGAAGTGTTGTTACTGCTTCGTTAGATAACTCAGAAGGCGCTTTGGTTACATTTGAGAATCCCAATCCTCACACTACATCTGTGTCGATAACCCCTCTTGAACCATTTTTGCTTCATTTAGACTCCCTTGGGAACTTCATAGACGAAGAGGTCCCACGATTACTGGAGAGAGTTTTTATCGAAATGTATATGGGATCCACAGAACCAACCTTTGGTGATGAGTATAGGACTCTTGTTCTTCCTAGCACTATCATAGATACAAATCCTACACCTACTCGTTCTGTATGGAGGACTTCATCGGGACGCAATCTCTATGAGAATTTCAAATCCTTTCAACAACCCTTTCATCCTCATGACCCTCCTGGTGAAACAGGACCATCCGGTCAAACCTTGAATCACCCCATCGATCAGGTCATTAAACCTACTGTTACATCAACACAAGTCCATCCTAATGATGGACTCATCACCTCTACTCATCTCCAAGGCACTTCGATCCCTACCCTCATTTTTACAAGCTTTCACTCTACAGCTCCACATGTTCCACATGATCCTGTTGGGACATCTTTTCACCCGAGAATGCAAACCCCTACCAGCTAGATGGAAACCACCATCTAATGAACCTTTCCTTCCTGGAGGACTACCATTCTATGGAAGGCCTACCCCTCCCAGGGGACAACCCCCTTTTCATGCTCCTCCCGGAGGGAAACCTCCCTTTGCCAGTCATACCCCGGTTGTTAATCCATCGCTGGCAGGGGGGCAACCTTTGTTTGCTGGAAACCCTTTACAATTCTGGGGAGTATCTTCAGGAGGCACTTTTATTCAACCCCGCATTGGGGGGAACTTGTATCATAACCCATTAGGAGGAGTATCAAATCCTGTTCCTTCCGAAACATCTTATGGACAACCTTATCCAGGCGGCATCCCAAACACCACCTGGAGTTCTCCAAGTCAACATCCTTATCCTCCTCATGGGTCTAATGTGTATCCACCTCTGAGATCTACTCCTTACCATCCTCAAGGGCCAAATTTTTATCCTCCTTATGGGAAAGCAAATCACCCGGCCTATAATGCTCAAAACCCACCGGGTTATGCAAATGTTTCTCATCCATCATCAAATCCTATTTATCCTAGTCAACAACAACCGTATGTAGGAGGACCTACTGGTTACAACTATCCACCTAACCTAGTTTATGGTCCTACTGGTGTTCCTATGCCACACCAGTATCATCCACAAATTAACCGACAACTACCTTTCCTTGTGAATCTGGATCTCCCAGACTTGTCTCAGTTAACTAATGATCCTATTTTTCATTCACCGGTTTGACCAGTCATTCCAGATAAACTTCCTTCTGATATTCCAAAATTTGACGGAAAATCTGGCGAAGATCCAAACAACCATGTGATGAATTTCCATTTGTGGTGTTCATTAAACTCCCTCATGGATTATTCTATGCATTTGCATCTTTTCCAGTGAACACTTACAACCTCGACAACAAAGTGGTATATTGAACTACCACGTGCTTCTTTTCATATTTTCAATTCCCTTGCCGTGTCTTTCCTCACGCACTTTCAACTACCTATTCGCTACAAGATGGGTACTGAAATCTTGACCTCCCTTCGTCAAACTGACTCTGTGCATATCTATGACCATATTCATGAGTGGAGACGACGATGAAGGATGATCAAGGTAATCATTCCTGACATATTATTGGCAGAATGGTTTACTAAATCACTTTTACCCTCGATCGCTCGCTATGTCGCTATGGGTGGCATGGTCACCGAGGAAGAAGCCATTTCTCAGGCTTAGTACTTAGATCTGGTTTATTCACAATCTGGTGCTTTGTATGATTTTCTTCTGAATGCTGCTCGAGCTAATATCGATCCATCCAAACCACCATCCTCATCTCATGTGAATGGTGTTATCAATTCCATCAAAACTCAATCTGCTTCCCAATTAACCACACTCTCCTATACCTCCTCCCAAAATCAGATGTCTAAGGTGAATGCAGTTCAATCTGCCCCTTCACAACAATCTGGAGGTAAGAAGAAGCCAAAGAATAAATCAAAAAATACTAATAACAACGAACAACCAAAAAATCAAAATCAAACACTTGCTACTGAAAAGAAACCACAACGGAAACTGAGATTCTTGTTTATCATTTGTGGTGACGATCACTACACTTGAGACTGTCCATATCACAATGAAGTGGCCAAAATTTTCTAGGGAAATTCACAACCTGTTGTTCTTACTCATCCTTTTCTATAGAAGCAATCCATGGTTTCTCAAACCCCCTCTCCTGGGGGTAGTTCTAGCCATCCTCATGATGAGGCCTCAATGAGTGCACATATTTATATGTTTAATCCAATTAATTTGAACACTCGCTCTAAGACACATGACACACCAGGTAACCCTGACAAAGGAAAGGATACCAGCGGTAATGGTACTTTATCGGATCCATAACCATCCTTTGTTAGTCCTCCATTGGTTAATCCTCCGTCTGGACCACTTCAGATTGAGAAACCTATGTTTGACTCTATCTTACACCCTCCTAAGAGCACTATCCACAAAGCTACCTTTAATCCTAGTTCACGTGCCACCCAGAACTACAACATTGTTGAAGATTTGGCTCAAGCACCATGTGTTATGTCCGCATTAGAAGTTCTACAGCACTACCCCAGTCAACGTAGAACACTCTTGGCCGCTATTGGCTCTATTGATCCTGAGTCATCCAACCATATCATGTTTAACCTGGAAAATTATGCATCTCGACTCTCCCACCAACTCGCTTTTCAAGTTGATGTTGTTGTTCACAATCAACAAATCCACCAAACTATTCTGGATGAGGGAGCCTCAACTTGTGTCATGTCTTTAGCATGCTGGAAAGATTTAAAATCACCCGTACTCAACAAATCCCCAACGATGTTACGCGCCTTCGATTTGTGAGGTTTTCATCCCCATGGGATTTTACAGTCCCTACCCATCCAATTGGGTGGAAAAAATGTCACTGTTGATGTCAAGGTATTCGATGCTCCCCTCGATTACAACTTGTTACTTGGAAGAAGTTGGTTTTATGCTATGACTGTCGTTGCCTCATTGGTCTTTCGATGTGTACAATTTCCTCATCAGGGAAAAATTGTCACTGTTGATCAGTTGGATTTTTGCATGACTGATGCTCGCGCTCCTGCCACCAACAATATTCCTTTCATGGGAGACCACAAGATCACGTATGAAAGAATTTGTGTTCGCTTAATGAAAGATTCTAGCCTCATGGGTACCTTCCCTACACCACTTCCACTGACTACACATCATATTTCCACTATCGATATGATTTCATTTGTGGCTTATCAATCTTTGGAATCATCTGACCCTTGGATTGTACCTAGTCCATTGGAATTTGATGCACTAGGTGACGCCGTGCCACTTAGTCCAGATGAAACATCATATGTTTCTATCCAAACCACTTCTCCCTCATCGGATGACCAACATCTATTGGCACCCAACAATTCCTCGATGTCATCATGGTTACATTCCTTGTCGTCAGCGATTGACTACATTTCTCCATTTTTTCCCTTAGATGATTCTATTCTGGAAATGTTGAGAATTGACGAGCTACCTCGGGATGATAACCATCATCAATCCTCTTTTCTTCCTCCTCATGAAGAAGTTCAGGTAGATATACAGTCTATCTCCCCTCCTGATGTCGATTTTCTATCCTCTCCCATGCCTTCGACTTCCGATGATTTGGATCCAGTAGTTGACCTAGTGATCTCTTCGGTAGGGCTATTTGAGCCTTATCTACTTACCCTTGTCACGACCCTCGACATGGGTTCCTTCCAGAGTAATTTTATTCCATCCATTGAATATCTCATGGAATCCATGACCGAGTTTTGTCCCTTGACGTGGTATCCTTCCAAAGCATTATTCTCTTGGAATCCATGATCAAGGAGAGGTCACGAGCATAGTTTCTCTTCTCTGTAGCAAGCTCGTTAAAAAATGAAACAGAAGCTTTGAGCATAGTTTTCCTCTCTGTAGCAAGCTCGTTAAAAAATGAAACAACAATCTAGGGATTGAACCTAGAGCCCTAAGCATAGTTCTTTTTTTGTGTCATGCTCGTTAAAAAATGAAACAGTCACCTCTTTTGAACCTTATTTTCATCCACTCTTATCCTTTTTCTCCTTCTAGTAGAGAAATTGGTGACCACCTTAGAGTCAGTGAATGAATTGAATCTTGGAGGGCATGTCTCCATCCTTTGATAATCATTCTAGAGTTAAATCACCATCTTTCAAGCTGGGGGCATACTGAGCTTGGTCTTTGTTCTTTCTCATGCTCGAGAAAACATGAGAATGTAACCGAGTAGACTTTTATCACTTTTTTAGACTCGCATGGATATACGAAAAAGGAACCCTTTGGAGTCGTCTTTGAGCTCTTTTCAGACTCTCTAAACATGAAAATATTGTCGAGTGATCTTGCTTCCTTTCCCGCTCGTTAAAAGGTTTGAAAGGGTGTCTTTCGAGTGATAATTTATCTCTTTTTCAGCCTTGCAAGACTAAAATTACGAAAAAGGAAAACATTGGAGTCGTCTTTAAGTTCTTTTTAGACTCTCTAAATATGAAAAATCACCAAGTTTACCTTCTCTAGACTCGTTAAACGACCATACATTGAAGGGGCCATATGGGATCGAACCCTTACTTCTTCCAGTTTGTTAAATAAAGGAAGAAGGACTTACCAAAGGTGAGTCATATCAAGCATGTGTTACCCTCCTCGAGCTCGTTAAATTAAAATAGGTACTTGTCTATCTGGATGGGGGGGAAATTGAAAGAAGCAAGCCAAACAGTTTTTGAGAACACTACCAGTAACTCTTATGGTTTCCCTTGAACATGGCACTTTGTCTTTGCACGCATTTTAATCTTCTAAACCTCTACACTGAGCCAATCCTCTGAGTTTATTTTACTCCTTTGGGTCACCTGATGAAAGTCACAACATCCATTGCATTGTCAAGTTTTGATCCATGTCACGTTTCTGCTGATGTGCCTCAGTGTTTAGGGGAAGTATCTGCCTCGAGAGTCAACCATCACAAATATCTTGTTTCAATACTTGTGTCAGTCCATGTTCATTTGATTTACCAATTACATCTCTGTGTCAGTTTCGTGTTATTGATGGGGGATACATCAAGGCCCTCTTTCAACAAATCTATTCCTGTTGACTTCATCATATTATCCAGGAACTAGACTTTGAAACCAATTAGTACTTTGGGACCTGCATGCCTCAATGGCAGGCCTCCTCGTGTCTAACAGTGGGTTTACATCATTGATCTCTGATCGGATGATTCCACAAATGTTCGACTTCAACTCATTCATTTGCATTTGTTGGAATGTACTAGAGTACCTTGGGAATCATTGACATCAATGGTGATCTCCCTCGTGGTTGTTAATGGTTTACATCATTGACCGGTAATCAAGTGGTTTCTGCCATGTTCAACATCAGGACATCTATTCACATGGTTAGATTCATACTACATCAGGATCGGTAAGAAGACCCTGGGTTGAGTTTTCACTCTTATGTATGTACTTTTCCCAGGTTGCGAAGGAGTTTCTTTTGAACTATGACACATATATTGTTACATAGATCCACTTTGTATTGGTCGTGGCTATGTATTGTCATATCGTATATCCACTGTGTATTCTTCATGTATATGATCAGGTCAGGTCATAGGTGTATATATCCACATTGTATCATTCATGGCTATACCCTCTTTGTCAATATAATTATGGATCCGCAGTGTATTTTATGGCGGCCATACCTAAAAGTCTTTATCACTCAAGCATAGGTATGTCTGCCTTGGGTTTGAAACATGTCATAATATTTGTTTGATGGTTGTGTGTAGCTTTTTCCACGTTCCTATGCATCCATACCCTTGCTCAGAACAGTCTACAAAGTACTTCAGTCATCATCGTATTCTAACTTCATACTTTGGGGGGCAATCTGTTACACCTCAAAATTACTCACTTCGATAGTGTTGCAATTGTCGTCATTACAAGTGTTGTAAGTGTCGCATCTTGTCCGCAAGTGTCGCATATTGACTACAAGTGTCATAAATTGTTGCAAACATCATACTTCCAACCTAATTATGTCATTCCTCTAACGACATCACAAAGACACTTAAGACACCTCAAAGTCTAGTTTAGAAGAGGAAAAATCAAGTGGCAGGGAATACAAACCTTTTGCCATAGAAAGAACCACTGAAAACTGAGTTTTGTCAAGGAGCGCTCCCCTACCCACTGTCAGGGAGTGCTAGCACTCCATAGGCCTCTCTCGGGGAGTGTATGAGCACTTTGTGCACCCTTATGGGGAAGCGCTACTCCATTTTGAGCATTTTCTAAGTTTGTTGAGGGAAATTAGGGAAAAATCCCTCAATTCTTGAAGGTGGTTGGATTTGAGCAGATGGTCCAAGCATGATCTTAGGTAATATCCTCAACTGAAGGAGAGGAATCCTCAACCTATCCCAAATATCTCTCAAGTAGTTAGACCTCTCCAAGGTTATATAAAGAGGCTTTCTCATGGTGAAAGGGTACATTACATTACATGTAGAAGGAGGTTGGAGAATTACATCAAACTTATGATCTCATGAGTGAGATGCCATCAAAGCTATCAGTGGAGATTGATTGAGAAAAGGGATTGGAAAAGGAGAACTGGAAGAAGCTATTGCACCTTTATTCAAAGGATTGTAAGTAATTTTACTTGTTCTCATTAATATAATCAATGCTTGGCCTGTTTCTTTCAAACTTGTACTTGTTCCATATAAGTTTCTCTGCAGTAGATGGATCTATTTTTGAGCTAATATCAGTAGAGTAGGAGGTCCATTGTATCTTTATTTGTCTTACAGGACCTATCAAGGAGCTCAATATTGAAGCTCAGCCTAGACTTTGCAAGGACAAATGACATTCATAAGGTACACAACTTTCTCCTTCTCTAATATTAGCTTGATTAGATCTAAAAGGAAGTTAGTGTCCATGTTAAGCACTTTCTGTCTTAGAGTTAAGGGTCTAGCTCTCAAGAGGAAATCTACCTGTCCACAGGGAGATTTTCCTACAACAATGATGAGAAACTAGTGTTAACAGTTGTCCTCGCAGTCCAAAAAATGTCACATTACATTCTACTTTGAATTACCAAGGTTGTAGAATATTCCAACCCTATGCAATACTTTCTTAGTCGACGAAAAATTAATGGAAAATTTTCCTGATGGATCGTCATCCTCTAGGAATACGATCTAGATTTCTCTACTCCCAAAAGTAAGAAATCTCTTGTCCTAGCTGAACTCATTATGACTTTTCCCTCGAATGATAAATCTTCCCCCATCGATATGGATTTCCTCGATGAACACCTCTTCTTCATCCCCTATAATGACCCCTGGTATGGTGACCTTCTCGTCTACCTTCGTACACAAAAGTTTGGGTCTCATCTCTCTTCAGATGATCGTCGACGCATTCGCCATCAGGCCCTTGGATACCTCCTCATCGAAGATGTTCTCTATCGACATGGGGTAGACACCATTCTTTGTGGATGTCTGACCATCGATGAAGATAACAGAGTCTTCAATGATTGCCATTATGGTGCTTGTAGTGCTTGTAGTGGTTGTTATCATATAATTTTGTAAAGGGGGGGTGTTTTCCTTAGAAGTTGGCCCCTTGATGAAATAATTAAATAAAGCAAGCAAAAACCCACAATTTGGCTTATATCCTAAGTCGGAGGTGAGATGTGAAGTTTTGGCACGACATGATAACATGTGCACAAATCGGCTGGTCAAGATCTAAGAACCCCAGATCGATGGTCGAGGACCATATCAGGGCCTCCACATGCACATAGGATAAAAAGGATAGAGCGAGCTAGGAAAAACAATCGTGCTTTGTGAAGATGCTATGTGTCAGCCAAAGACGCACATCTAGGCCAAAAGTGGGGAAGTTCCAAATCACTTTTTGTAGCCTCGATATGTGCATGTGCACATAATGTCCTATCATGGGCCGACAAGTGGTCGCTCCTCATTGCTTCCTCCCTCCATCTATCTTCCACTCATTGTCCCACCAGTACCTGTCACTTTCTCATCTTTCGCCAGCTGTGCCCCCTCACTTCACATCACCTCCATTCCATTACACCTCGACTCCCTCTTGTGTGGCCCCCACACTATCCTTAGTCTCCTCATCCATCCATAACTGTCCACCTGGCCACCTCTCACCCACTACTCCATGTAGAGTGTGCCAATCACTTCATCAGCAGCCACGTCTGTCATTAGGCTTCCCCAGAAATATCTAGCTCAGACCCAAACAGTGAATGTTGAGGCTTCCACGTCTTACAGGTGTAGAGTTGAATTGAGCCTTCCCCGATCCCAATGAAGCAGTTATGAAGGTGGTTGGTGGTGGTTGAACGTTGTTTCTACCATCAGTAGAAAGCACAAAAAAGGACCACCAATTAGTCAGCTCATCAGTAAGTCCTTTATAAAGCCCTCTTGCGTTTGATCGAAGTTCATGTCTAGTCAGAGACTGTATGCACAGTCCAACAAGAAGCATGCACATGTAATGCCTTCAATGCAACTTCTCGATTATGCTTCTGTGATTTTTGTTTTGAGTATAAATACTCAATTTTGATATTTTTGTAAGTGTCGATGGTTGAGCTAGGCTCCAGTATTGTAAATTTTTGATGAAGCATTAGTTCCTCTGGTTATGTATTTGTATTTGAGACTTCGTGTTTAATGAAAGTCAACTTCTTTCCATATCTTTGTAAATGTTGTGTTAATACACTCAGAATTGTAGGATCCAGTCAAGGGTTGTGATGTAGTTTTGATCACTGCAATATTTTCAACAGTTTTAATAAGTTTCATGTGTTATCGTTTTCCCCTCTTATACTGAGTAGCTTAGAATTGGAGGATCGAGTCGGGCTGTTACAATAGCATTGTGATGTAGGTTTGATCATTGTGCTATTGTAACTGTGTCGTTAGACATATCTTAGGGTCTGAAGCTTTGAGTCCAAGAGGACCTTGTTCTTGAAGATTTTCCTCCTTAGGCTACTGGAAGACTGGATGTCCATAGCAGGGACTTATATATCCTTACCAGATTTTCCCCCTACTCACCCTTTTAATACAACTTATTGAATGAATTTAGATCAAGAACTCACTTACCTATGCATTGCATGGTCCGGGATTCTAAGTTAAAGTGATATAACCTTGATACTGCATCCATTAGACCACCCTTTAAACTATTTATTGTGACATACAAACTGATGGGCCTTGGGCTTACCTTTTCTGCAATCCAGAGGTGACTTCCAACGCTAATAGTGGTCACCTCTCGGGTATGCCCACCGCCCAAAAAATCATCCAAGCAGGGTACTTATGGCCCACGTTGGTTCATGACTGCATCCACGCTATCAAGCAATGTGACAAATGCTATCTTTATGCAAACAAAGTACGAGTGCCACTAGCTCTTCTACATACAGTCATCACAGCCAAACCCTTATGTGAATGGGGCATAGACTTCATGACTTTCCACCCTCCATCCAGTAATGGAAACAAGTACATTTTTGTGGCCATAGATTACTTTACCAAATGGGCTAAATCCATGCCCACTTTCAACAACACCATTGACACCGCAGCGCATTTTTTCTTTAACCACATCATTACTAGGTTCAGATTCCCACTACAGTTAGTGTCTGATCATGGTAAAAAATTTGAGAACAATATATTTGTGGAACTCTCCTCAAATTTAGGCTTCTCCCATGAGTTTTCCTACCCATACTACCCTCGGTCTAACAGACAAGTCGAGACTATCAAAAACGTCCTCAAAACCATGCTACAATGTACCATCACAAACATAAGAGCAACTGGCATCATATGTTGTTTTCCACATTATGGGATTATCACACGGTAGTCAAAACTGACACCGACTTTACATCGTTCCACCTTGTCCATGGGATAGAAGCCACCCTCCCTATCGATTGTGAAATCACCACATTATGCAATCGAGCTATTACCTGACATTTCTTCAATGGAGCAGTGTTTGTTGACCTTAGAGTTGCTTGATGAAGATCATCGATCTTCATTACAAAACAATGAGGCAGCTAAAAAATGGTCGAAATCCATTTTTGACCGCCATGTCAACCTTCGCTCATTCAACAAAGGTGATCTCATGTTAGCCTATGATATCGTCCATGATACTCTAGGCCATGGGAAATTCGAGTCATTATGGCATGGACCCTACATCATCCAACACTGCCTCACTTATCGTCCTGCAACTCAATAATGTATGTGATGTTCATGATCCTTTCCTCTTTTGCAAATACCTGTAAGTTAGACTCCTATCTTACAACATTGATTCAATCACATTTACACATATTCCAAGAAACTTAATCAAGTAGCAGATTACATGGATAACCTAGTATTAGATTGTAATGTATCACATTAAAACATCATTTTATACATAAGCATCATACATTTTTCACAACACATGGAAAATACATCATACATAAAAAAACATAACACATGAAGACATTCATAATCCCAAATATATCCATAAATATCTATAATCAAATATCATTAGTGTTTATAAAAAATGCATGTACATCGCTCGTAGGCCAGTGAATCCCCCCATTGCTATGAGTATAAAATGGGTATCAACTACCCTATACAAAATGGGTATCAACTACCCTAAACAAAAATGGGCTCCCCATCCCGTACATATAAAAACCAACAATCACAGTGCCCCCAATGCTCCCCCCAAAGGTCCTCCATCAGCTAGAGGTGCCCCACCAGCTGGGGGTCGTCCAGGTCTAGGAGGAAATCAACCAGTCATCGCTACCATTGCTACTATAACTTGACGAATCAAGGTCCGCCACTCTACCTGAACTCCCACGCATTCCCCCAGGACCTCCTTGTACTGGACATGGGCCCACATACCCTACGGTACACCCTAGACAAACCACTCGAAGCATTGACACAGATCCTCCAGTAGTGCCCCGACATCTCCTTGTGGCTCATGTGCTGGTCCAACACCAACGTCATCTTGTCACTTCCTATGTCCCACCCTTAGCTTTATAGGTACCAGTTACACTGGTCCCCGGTGAGCCATCTCTCTGACCACCTCTGCTTCTCACCCTCGAGATCCCACATCTGCAAAACAACACCATAGATAGTGTCAGCATCCATATATACATATATAAACAATTATATCTATTGAAATCACAAAAACATACCTCATTGATCCCAATCCTCCCTGAGAGGAAGCATCACATATGGGTCATGATGGTAGTCCATACCCGCATATGGATACCTCAGTATCACCTTTGGCATATATCACCACACTCGCGCCACCGTGGCTGTAAAATAGTGTCCACCCTCTCCACCTCCATGTTAAACCAACACATGGACCTGTCACATCAATTGCAACTCTCGTTGCCCCGTGGGCTCAAGCAAAATCCTCAGGTGCAACAAAGTCACCCTCTCAAGAAACCAGTCCACCAGAATGGACCCGAATGCAAAGTCACCCGAGTCGGCTCACTGACACCGGTTCACCTATCCCATCACATTGGTATGCATAAGTACACCCCATGCAAAAAGCTCCCCATCCAAGATCGCTCCACTATCCTTAGCTGACCCCTAATGATCTATTGAGTCCCCAAGGATCCGTAGATCCTCACCACCGTAGCGATGATGCACTCTGTCAAAAAATCATCTATCACCTCAATACGAATGACCAAACCCAACATCAAGTTTGGCCACATGTAGTGGTGATGTAGACCCCCAAACCCTCAGGTCCAAGGTCCATGCAAGATCATTCTAATCTGCCCTTTGAGCCTGATTGACTCATTGGTTTCCCCTCGGGAAATACCCTTCACACACAACAATGTATCCACAGGTCCTTATGGGTTGAGCCCGCTTGACCAAACACTAGGCACCAACTCAAATCTTCTGATCAAGAAATATGATCACACCTTTCGCAATTTTGGAACTTCAAATTTCGTGACTTCGTGACTTCTCCTTCTGAGTTTCGCGACCCTTCAACTGTCGAAACCCAAAATTCTGCTTCGTTGAAATTCTTATCGCGTTTCGCGATTTCGGGAATCTCAGGAAAAAAGACCCTGATCCCTTGTCCTTGAAAATGTCGAAATATTGACTCCCGACACATTCCGCAAAGTCTGGCCCCACAACGGACTTCTCACTTCATTAGGATTTTGGACATCACGATTTCGCGAATCCAGATGCAAAGCTCCCAACTCTCTAACCTATGAACCCCAAAATAGTCAACAAGGATTGACTCCACCTTTTTGACGAGGACACACCACGTGTCCACTCAACCACTTCCTGTCTCTGATGTAGACTCCTGCCACTTGTCACTCTTTCAGGTTTTCAGGACTTTCACTCCCAAAGTGTTGTCTCCTCCATCTCCCGACACCCGAGATGCCAAAATCTTGAAACTCTAATCCAATTCTTCTCACAACTCGTGACTTCAGGACTTTCGTTTCACTGTGCTCAACTCCTTGGCATTAGGATCCCCGAAATGCCGAAATGATCTTATGGCTGGTGAAAACCATGGTCAACGGTCCATGTTCATTCTAGATCCTAGAGTGGAAAGCTTGCTCACCTTTAACCACCCTGCAACTTCTCTAGATCCTACAGTCCTCGATGTTTTGGGGATTCTCCACAAAGAATTCTGACTGCTTGTTGCTCCTTGATAACTCCTGCGAAATAAACCAAGGTTCCCTCTCCTGGACTTGATTCCTACAAAGTGACTTCGCTTCGTCTCACCTTCAATTATCTCAAAGGCACTAACCCTCCCGAGCTTTTCTTGCAAACTCGAGTCTTCAAGAAGACTCCTGCGTGCACTCCTTGCGACAACCTTCAAATATTTCCAGGTATTTGATTCTCTTGACTCTGTGCACTTTTCTGCAACAACAGTCCTTCAACTCTCCCCTTGGTTGATAATTTCTCAGCTTTCAACTGGCCTACGCACACCTTGCATGGCTCATGTGTCTCACCTACACTTCTGTGGGAATTTGAACAACGATATCTCTCCTGAGCTTTCAGAATAAACTCTGAACCTCCATCCATGCACTCCTTACAGACGATTTCACATTCAGCATGTACACAGAAAGCATCATAACACCATGAATCTGAATCAAAGCTCTTTTCATTAATTCAAACTTCTTTACATGGGTTATTTTCTACAACTTTCTGCTACAACTCTCTTCTTCTGATCTATGCTTAGTGATCTCTAATGTTACAATGATACAAAGGTGAGGGTGTCTATAGTCGGTTTTCCCTCCTATTCTCCTAAACTGTCTAATCTAGAATTTAAAACTACCTACTTTCATTAACTATGCATAAATGCCTTAATGTTTTACATATGAGAGAAATTTCTCAAGATCTGCTTACATCCTCCAAAATATAAATGCAAGGTATGCCTTCTAGCTATTACATTAATATTTCAAAACATTCCAAAATGCAAAAAAAATGTGTGTTGCGCTTTCCAGCTGTCTTTTGCCTTCACGCTCGCTTGACGGCTTACGATGCTCCTGCATCATACTCCCTTGCTTGAAAATTTTCATGGACTCCTATTCATGAGCTCTTGCATGGTCTATCCATGCTTCTGAATTTCTGCTTCATTTTCCCAGCTGGCATCTTCAACTGGATGTCCCTTCCATTTAACCATGTATTCAAAATACTCTTTCCTCTTGGTCTTCCTGCTGACCCTCTTGTCAAGTATACTTTCTATCTGTGGCTTTTCAGCTACAGGCATTTTTTTAGTCCACTGAACCTCTGTCTGTTCATTTTCTGCTCCTGCTTCTCTAGCTCAGTGATCCAGGTGGATATCATGGGCCACCCACCTTTTCCAAATGTCTCAAAACAGTTTTCTGGTCATTTTGGCAATTTACTATTTTTAGCAGGTTTTCACTTCCGGGGCCATTTTGAGGGCCTAAATGAAGTTTTTTCGAGATCGAGGTTCTCAATGATAGCCAAAGGAATAATTGAGCCCCCAAAAT
>ML816721.1:0-11336 GCA_009831015.1 Picea engelmannii | reverse complement strand
GAATAATCATCAGGCTCATCTCATCCTGAATGTCATATATTAGACCATTCATATATCTGGCCACCTTTTCATCATCACTTTCCCGATGACCTGCCCTGATGTTTAATTTGTAGAACCCTTCAGTGTACTCTTTCACTGACATCAGCTTCTGTCTCAAATTCTGCATTCTCCGAAACATAGTAATTTGATAATCCTTGGGTATGAATTTTTCTTTCATCTTCGCAACCATTCTATCCCAACTCTTGATTTTCTACTTGCCTTTGCAGTGTCTGTTAGCCTATAGTTCATCCCACCATAATGCTACATGCCCTTTAAGTCTAGTGACAACATGTTTGACTTTCCGGTCTTTCGCGACATCCTCATAGTCGAAGTATTTATCCAGAGCTCTAATCCAATCTAGGAGCTCTTCAACATCCAGGTTTACTTCATACATGGGTATTTCCATCTTTTCCCTGGCACCTATCCTTGCGACAACCCTGAATAGGCGTTCGTCTACAACATCTTCGACTGCGACTTCTTCTCCATGTCCAGCTTCATTTTCACTGTCAGCCTCACTGATATCCCCAGTGTCGACTGTGCACCTCTGTGTTGTTTCCATGGCATCAAGCCTGGCACATAGTTCGCGCATTTCCCTTTCCACCGCTGGATCAGGCATTGGTCTATCTCTTCTTCTTGGCAGCATGGCTAAGAAATATTTTCCTTTTTTTTTTTTCTTTCTCTGCTACAAAAAGAAAAGACTCTTTCTGTGCTTTGATACCAAATGATGCAGACCCCCAAAACCTCAGGTCCAAGGTCCACACAGGATCGTTCTAATCTTCCCTTTGAGCCTGATTGACTTGTTGGTTTCCCCTCAGGAAATAAACTTCACACACAACAGTGTATCCACAGGTCCTTACGGGTTGAGCCCGCTTGAACAAACACTAGGCACCAACTCAAATATTCTGATCAAACAATATGATCAAACCTTTTGCGATTTTGAAACTTCGGATTTCATGACTTCATGACTTCTCCTTCCGAGTTTCTCGACCCTTCAACTATCGAAACCCTAAATGTCGATTCCCTGAAATTCTTATCTCGTTTAGCGATTTTGGGAATCTCGGGACAAAAGACCCCAATCCCTTGTCCTTGAAAATGCCAAAATACCGACTCTCGACATGTTCCACAAAGGTTGGACCCACAACGGACTTCTCACTTCATTGGGATTTCAGACTTCACGATTTCAGAAATCTAGATGCAAAGCTCCCAACTCTCTAATCTTCGAACCCCTAAATAGTCAACAATGATTGACTCCACCTTTTTGATGAGGACATGCCACCTGTCCACTCAACCACTTCCTGTCTCTGACGTAGACTCTTTCCACTTGTCACTCTTTCAGGTTTTCTGGACTTTCGCTCCCAAAGTGTTGTCTCCTCCATCTCCCGACACCCGAAATGCCGAAATCCTGAAACTCTAATCCAATTATTGTCGCAAATCGCGACTTCGGGACTTTTGTTTCACTATGCTCAACTCCTTGGCGTTAGGATCCCCGAAATGCTGAAATGATCTGACGGCTGGTGCAAATCACGATCAATGGTACAAGTTGATTCTGGATCCTAGAGTGGAAAGCTTTCTCACCTTTAACCACCCTACAACTTCTCTAGATCCTACAGTCCTCGCTATTTCGGGGATTATCCACAAAGAATTATGACCGCTTGTTGCTCCTTGATAACTCCTGTGAAATAAACCAAGGTTCCTTCACCTGGACTTGATTCCTGCAAAGTGACTTCAATTCGTCTCCCCTTCGATTATCTCAAAGGAACTAACCCTCTTGAGATTTTCTTGCAAACTCGAGTCTTCAAGAAGACTCCCGCGCGCACTCCTTGTGGAAACCTTCAAATATTTCCAGGTATTTGATTCTCTTGACTATGTGCACTTTTCTGCAATAGCAATCCTTCAACTCTCCCCTTGGTTGATAAATTCTCAGCTTTCAATCGGCCTGCGCACACCTTGTAGGGCTCCTTTGTCTCACCTGCACTTTTGCGGGAATGAGAACAATGGTATCTCTCCTGAGCTTTCAGAGATAAACTCTGAACCTCCATCAACACACTCATTGCAGACGATTTCACATTCAACATGTATACACAGAAAGCATCATAACACCATGAATCTAAATCAAATCTCTTTTCATTAATTCAAACTTCTGTACTTGGGTTCTTCTCTACAACTTTCTGCAACAACTCTCTTCTTCTGCTCTATGCTTAGTGATCTCTAATGTTACAATGATACAAAGGTGAGGGTGTCTATAGTTGGTTTTCCCTCCTATGCTCCTAAACTGTCTAATCTGGAATTTAAAACTACCTACTTTCATTAACTATGCATAAATGCCTTAATGTTTTACAGATGAGAGAAATTGCTCAAGATCTGCTTACATCCTCCAAAATATAAATGCAAGGTACACCTTCTAGCTATTACATTAATATTTCAAAACATTCCAAAATGCAAAAAAAATGCGTGTTGCGCTTTCCAGTTGTCTTCTGCCTTCACGCTTGCTTGACGGCTTACGATGCTCCTGCATCAAGTGGCGAGCCTCCAAGTCACCCACTCGATCCTCCCCTGATATATGGGGATCAATAAGAAGGTCCATCCCACGGAATGGCAGCCCCATCAAGAAATACACATCCTCGGTGGCCAAAAATGTCAGCTGCTGACCTCTAACTATGAATCATTGCATATCAGTTCTCCACATCCCAATTAGATATTGAAGCAGGAACTCTTGTGATCATATTATAGGGTAGTCGAAGAACTTGAGAAACTCCCAGGCTGCTAAGTATCTCCGAACACCCGGCTGCGCTCTCACCACCTCCCGTAGACAGTCCCAGTCACAGTCTCTCCAGTGCACTGGCATCATGCTCTTGGAGATTTTTGATCACCTGCATCCACACAAAAACACTTGATCAGCCTCATCATCCATAAAAAATCATCAAAAATTCAAAAATTTCAACCCCTTACACTTGCCCCCAGTGCACAGATTTCACCCAGACAAGTGCACACATGTGCATGCTTGTTTTTTCCATAGTTGTGCACTAATGCACAACTTTCTGAGAAGCAGTCACACATGAGTGCACAACTGCCAGTCAAATAGGCGCACATCTCATGTGCGCATGTATTCCCATCCCTCGCGCCCACATGCGTGGTTGTGTCAAGCATAGTCACACATTGTGGCTGAAAAAGGAATTATACTCGCACACATATGCATGAGTATTCCTCCTTTTCTCACACACTAGTGGGACCCTACCCATAAAATCCCCTATACGGCCCTCTGTACAGTCCCTACCTAGAAATTGTGAATTTTCACAAAATGCAGGAGGATAGGACCACTAACCTGTCTCTCACCACTCCTGGATCAGTAGCCTCATGCTCCCGCAATCTCCAAATCTCCTCAGAGAAATCTCTTCAATTCAGCTATAGCGACAAGTACAAATGAGGTGGTATTGTGGGCCCAACAGCCATATATAACCCCTTTTTCCCAACTTCCACACTTTGTTACAGGATCCCAGAGCCTCCATTTTTCGATCTGTTCTCAGCCATGAGATCATGGTACCTCCATCTACACATTCACATTCCCTGGGTCATCATCTGCACTTGGCCTCGGAGGGGCATTTTTCTCACATCATGTTCAAGTATGCATGCTCATGTTCAATTTTATCAAATAGTTGTTATCATCATATGTTGTTCACGTCAGGTATTTGGTTTTCATGTGTGTAGGTACTTGTTCTGCAAGATTATAGCCCCTTTGGGTATATGTTCGACACTGGCATGTAATTATTCCCTCTGTAAATCAATTGCATCTCCCAGTCATACCCTATGGAATTTACCTTTAGGGTCCTTACATCCGGCTCTGCAATACCTTTACCTCTATTGCATTTGGGTACTATCACCCGGTAGCATTCTCCCCCACATGATTTTTCCCATTCATAGTTCCCCTTGGAAACTTGACACTCATGTCGATTTCACCCACTAGGGATGGGAGTCCTAATAGTATTATGCACTTCCAAGAGTGAACCCCATACTTCTTCTCATCATATTGCTAACTTTACCAATAGACTCCCAGGTCATATCATCTCGGTTCTATTGGTTGCAACTCCATAGTTTCATTAGCCTTCCATCTCGTCCACCATTAGTTTTCCCATCTACATATTGTCCTCCATTCATTTACCTAATACAAAAACCCACCTATGGGGCCCCCACCCTCCACCAATGTTATTTCACAAACTTGTGCCCTAAACAAGACAAACCATATTTCACTGGGGCACTCGTTTTTGTATCTATATACTCAACCCAAATTATTCTTTATTTCTTTGGTAATTGTAAAAATCCTTTGTTTCTAGAATATACTTAGTTTTTTCGTCGTCACCCTTGATGACATTCTTTTTTTCCTGAAAAAGTAACCCATGTCGCCCTTGGTTGTGGCATCCCCTCTTTTTTCTTTCCAACATTGTTCATGAACCTTGAATATCCCAAGTCCATGTACCCATGATCTATGAGTTTGTCCACTTTGTTAGCCTCTGGCACAGTTTCATCCCATATCTAGTTGTCCCCCTAACACTATATTTTGTTTTATGGTTGCTGCCAATCTTGTTTCACAATTTCCCAACAAAGGATAGTCTTGAGTCTCACCACACCTCGACTTCATTCATGTTACCCTTCACTACCTGATATCATATCAGTGGATTTCATGAATCCCTTTTCTTGTTGGAGTCATTTCTCACTTCCTGTTGACATTAGCACAGTTTCCAAAAGGGCAACAGTATCTTGAATCTCATTACCTTTACAATGAGGAGTCTCAGACGACCTAGAGAGAATCATCATTTCTTTCTAACGTCATTTATCCCCATAACATTCGACTTCAGCAAACTCCCATGTTATGATGGGTCTTACTATGCGGCTACTGCATTTGTTTCATACCAGCTGAAGATCTCTGAATTCGTTAGGCCATCAATGCCTACGAGTCATTGACAATTCTTACATTCATCCTTGCCTCAATTCAGAGTATGTTCACCATTCAGAACTATCATCTGTCGTTATCAACCACCCCGAGGGCGCTTCAGTCATCTACATCAGCATACATCATCAATTATAGTTACACATTTTGGTTTCATGACACAAGCATGGGGCATGCCCGCCTCGTTTGTACACAGATTTACTTTTTCCTAGAGAATGGTTTGGATCCCGCAGTTTTCCCTCTCCCTCCGGTGGATCGCTCTTGTAGTTCCTCTCTTCACTCTTCATCGCAATGGTACTCTCAGTGAAAGAAACATTGATGTATTTTATCTATACATAGACTCCTAACCTCACACATTAGGGGGCATCTGTTATCACTGAAAAATCGTCCGCAACATTGCACACAAATGGTTAAAGAAAACATCAATTCAAGCAACCATTATTCCACCTACAACACTTAATTCAACCAAAAAAGGTAAAAAACTATGTAATTGGGGTAAAAAATTAGAATGTGCAAAGTCACCAATGGGAGCGCGTGCATAGTGCGCAAGACAACATAGGCCTCAACACACACTATGCGCAAAATGCGCGACTGGGCATGAGAAAATCCACACACTTCTATGAACGGTGCATTTATGGATCTTTTCGGCCCCTCAACCACTTCTGGACCAACCCCAACACGATTTGACACTCATATCTGAATGAAATCTAGTTTGGAGGTTGGTCAAGGTCTAGAGGGTGCCCTAAAAGGCCCCTTGTTCACATTATGAACCGATTACATTTTTCCATGTATGAATGTTATAAATAAGATCCATGGGTGCACTAAGAAATTAAGATCTTCATAGTATTGTTATGTTGCAAGAATTTTTCCTTGGGAATCCTCTTTTCTCTTGGAATCCTTCAGGAACCATTGCAATAAGCCATTCCACTCTCCCCTTGAGGGAATAGGCATTGCTGTTCTTCACCAATTTCCATTTCTTCCATTATATGAATATCTCTCAATTAGTGAACTCAAGATCCCTCCCAAGGAAGAATAGGGGACTCATAAGTCCCTAAACTTTCCCTATGGTGTTTTTCCTACTAATCTATTGATCCATCGGTAGCATTATGTTGGTCATTGTTTGATTTTCATGGTTCTAAGTTTCTCATGATTTCTAACATTTATTTCTTAGTTTTTTTAGTTTATTGCTTTGTTTACATATGGGTTTTCCTTGTTTAACACACTCACAAAACTTTTGTCTTGTCTAGCAGGCTCATCTAGACATGCAAGTGTTGTTGTTTTGCTCACCCAAGTGACAAAACCAACACAACAAAGGCGTTATAAAGGTCTTGAACAATAGAATATAATTTTTCACCCATAAATTGGATCTGAATAGTCAAATTTTCAATAAATCAACAAAAAGAAGCATGATATATATAATTGAACCAAAATGGCTCATGTTTTTATAAAATTATTGAATCAGTTAGCCTAACAAGGTTTTATTGGTAGCACATATTTGCAAAGTTAACAGTTGTCAAATAGAGAAGAATCATAATAGAGTGTAGAGAGATGGATGATACACAGGGGGCTTACAACTAGGAATATGACATCATAGGAATGGATGTCCATTTGGGTATGGAAGGAACAAACTCCAATGGACATGGATAAGGAAAGGATGCTAACATAAATTTGGTTGAGACCTTTAGATAATTGTAGACAAATGTCTAGAGTCACAAGGCTAATAATGAAAGGCTTATGAAATCCAAAGAGTAGCAGGAAGACTTCAATATGAAGTTAATGAAGAGCCTGGATATAATTTAAAATAAATTGGATAAGGAGAGTGGCTCCAAAAAATCGGGAAGCCACATGACCCCTGAGGAAAAAGGAAGATCAAGGAGTGGTAGCAGACATCACCATCACTCCCAAAGGAATTCCAATAGGAGAGCACATAGAATCTCAAGTCTATCCCCTGTCAGGAAGCATAAGAGGTATGGGGTGGATGAATTGAAAGGAGAAATGAACAATATCAAACCTCCTACTTTCTATGGAGAGCACAAGAAATATGAATATGTCGAGACATGGTTGTTGGGAATGAGAAAATATTTCCAAATGCATAATTATTCTTCTTATGCGGAAGGAAGAATTTATATTTATCAGCTAAAAGGAAAGACATCCATGTGGTGGGATCAACTTGTGCAAGTGCAGCACATTAGAGAGAATAATGTTACATGGAAGGAATTCAAGAAACATTTTGAGAAGAAATACTTTACCAAGACATATTATGACAAAAAGATGAAAGATTTCTTTGAACTAAAACTGGGTAGCATGACCATTGATGAGTACGAATGGAGATTTTTACAACTGTTGAAGTATGTATCCTTCATCAAGGATGAGACATTTAATATCCAAAGATATTTGAGTGGGCTTCCATCTTTCATTAGTGATAATATTCAATATGATGATCCTAAAACTTTGGAGGAAACCATAAGAAGAGCCAAGTGCTTATATGATCAGAATAAGGGAAGGACTACTTTCCAAAGATCTTGGGAAGACAAGAAGAAGTTTTAGAGGGAAGAGAGGAAGAAGGGGAACATGCCACCATTTTTCATAAACAGTCCTCAAGTACAACCATATTTTAGAGAACGTAGAATGGATGAGGTAGGTGGGAAAATACCAAGGCCTCTACCTATTCAATGTTAGGGTTGTAAAGGAGACCATAAGTATAGAGATTTTCCTCACATAAGTGACAAAGTGAGAGTTTTCCACAATGTACAACAAGCAGAAACAATGGAAGACATGGGAAGAAGTGTACCAAGGATCTATGCAGCCATGGACAACAAGAAAGATGAGTTTCAATCACACGTGTTTGAAGCAGAAGGTATGATCAATAACCATGCCTTTACTATTTTATTATATTCAAGATCTAGTCATAGCTATATAGATCCTAAGATAGTGCAAAGATTGAAATTTCCAAGAAGAAAGCATGGGAAATCTTGGCTGGTGCAATTGACTATAAGAGCCAAGAGAAAAGTTGTTGAACTGATTAAATCATGTCCAATGGACATGAATGGGTTGGGTACCAAGGAAGATTTGAACATCCTTCCCTTGGGTTCATATGATTTTCTAATTGGTATGGATTGGTTGGACACCACCATGTTATCTTAGACTATCATAACAAGGCATTTAATTTCTTGAATGAGGAATGGAGCCCAAGAACATCCAAGGAATTCATAGGGAAGTTATTGTCCAAGCGATCTCAGCAATGCAGCTAAAGAAGTGTTACAGGAAGGGTTGTCAAATATTTATAGCTCATATGGAGGAAGCACCTAAGGATAAGGTGCCAAATCTTGAGGATCATGCAGTCCTAAAATATTTCTAGCATGTGTTTAAGGAGATACCAGGACTACCCACAAAGAGAGATATTGATTTCTCTATAAATTTGATACCTGGAGTAGCTCCAGTATCATTGACTCCTTATAGAATGAGTACACCAGAGCTGAAAGAACTGCAAATGTAGCTTGAAGAAATTTTGAAGAAGGGGTATATATGCCCAAGTGTGTCACCTTGGGGTGCCCCGATATTATTTTTGAAGAAGAAGGATGGGAAATTCAGATTGTGCATTGACTTGAGACAATTGAACAAAGTGAATATAAATAACAAGTATCCTTTGCCAAGGATCGATGATCTCTTTGATCAGTTAAAACATGCAAGATTATTCTCGAAGATTGATCTCAGGTAAGGATACCATCAAGTAAGGATCATAGATGAAGAAATCAACAAGACTTCCTTCAGGACAAGGTGTGGTCATTACGAATTCACAGTGGTTCCATTTTTGCTATCAAATGCACCAGTTGTTT
The DNA here is from genome assembly GCA_009831015.1 of Picea engelmannii. Taxonomy (NCBI): domain Eukaryota; kingdom Viridiplantae; phylum Streptophyta; class Pinopsida; order Pinales; family Pinaceae; genus Picea; species Picea engelmannii. The sequence goes on along the minus strand of ML816721.1, from coordinate 2,519 downwards.
TTATGTGCTTAATGAATGGTGTTTTCCGGGAATATTTAGACAAGTTTTTCATTGTCTTTTTGGATGACATCCTTGTATATTCCAAGTTAGAACAAGAGCACGAGCATCACTTAAGGATGGTGTTACAAGTGTTAATATAGCACTAGTTGTATGCCAAATTGAGCAAGTGCTCATTTTATCAGAACCAAATTCACTATTTTGGGCATATCATATCCGAATAAGGAATAACAGTGAACCCTAAAAACATTGAAGATATTAAAGGGTGGAAAACACCTAAGAATGTGACAAAAGTTAGATCCTTTATGGGTCTATATGGCTACTGCAAAAGATTCATTGTAAGTATTTCAAGGATTTCTCACCCGATCACTTCCTTGCAAAGGAAGGGGGTGAAGTTTCAATGGACAACAAAATGTGAAAGGAGATTCCAACAATTGAAGCAGTTATTAACCAGTGCTCTAATTCTGAGAATCCCGGATCCTAATGAGGATTTTGTGGTTTTCACAGATACATGCAAAGAAGGAATTGGTGGAGTCCTCAGTCATAATGGATATGTGGTATGTTTTGAATCCATAAAATTGAAAGAGCATGAAAGTCTCTATGCCACTCATGATTTGGAGTTGGAAGCCATAGTGCATGCCTTAAAGAAGTGGAGGAACTTTCTCATGGGAAAAAGGTTTGAGTTAAAAATAGACCATAACGGTCTAAAATATCTCTTTGATCAACCAACTCTAAATGCCATACAAAGTAGATGGTTAGAGTTTCTTTGTGAGTACGACTTTGATATCAAGCACATCAAAGGAAAAGAGAACAAAGTGGGTGATGCACTCAACATGAGAGTGCATGAACTACATGATACAACTATTAACATGTATAAAACTGATCTTAAAGACATAATTTCTAAGGCAGCAAAAGAAGATTTGCAGTACGTGGTGATGGTAACAAAATTACAACAAGGTAAAATGCAGCAAAAGGTTAAAGATTATAAATTGGAAAATGATGAGGTTTTCTTGTACAGGAATCGAATTTATGTACCCAATTCGCATGAATTGAGGAGTATGATCTTGAAAGAGATGCATAATGTACCTTATGTTGGGAACCTAGGATATCAAAAAAACAGTTGCAACAATCAAAAGATAATACTATTGGATAGGCATGAAGAGGGAAATTGTTGATTACATTGATAAACGTATGGAGTGTCAAAAGGTCAAGGCTGAGCATAGACACCTAGTTGGGTTGTTTCAGCCATTTCCCATTCCTAAGTGGAAGTGGGAAGTGGTGACAATGAATTTCATCGCCAAATTTCCCATAACAAGAAAGCAACATGATTCTATCATGGTGGTGGTGGACAAGCTTAATAAAGTTTCCATTTAATTCCAATGAAGGTTACTCATAAGGAAACCAATGTTGTTGATATTTATATGAGGTAATTATCCTTCTTGCATGGCATAACCAAGACAATTGTGTCTGATAGAGACCCAAAGTTCACCTCAAATATCTGGAAGGGATTATTCAAAGGATTCAAAACAAATCTGAACTTCATCATAACTTATCATCCAAAACCTGATGGGAAAACATAGAGGGTGAACCAAGTGATAATGGATATGTTAAGAATGTATGTGATGGAAAAACCATCAAAGTGGGAGGATTATCTACACTTGGTATAATTTTCCTAAAACAATGGGTACCAAGCATCGCTAAAAATGAGCCCATTTGAGGCATTTTATGGAAGAAAGTGCAACAAACCAATAAGTTGGGACAACCTGGCTGATAGACTAGTGGTTGGGCCAGTGTTTCTCAGGGAAATGGAAGAGAAAATGTTGAAGATAAAAAATAATTTAAAGGCTGCCCAAGACAGGCAGAAAATCTATGCTGACAAGGGTAGAACTCACAGGGAGTTTAAAGTGGGTGATCATGTATTCTTGAAAGTGAAGGCCAACAAAAGTTCCCTAAAGTTGGGAAGTTGTTCCAAGTTGGTAGCTAGATATTGTGGGTCGTTTGAAATCCTAGAGAGGATTGGACCAATAGCCTATATGATTTCATTTCCTGCATCTATGTCTATTCATAATGTATTCCATGTATCATTGCTTAAGAAATATATACCTGATGCTAATCATGTTATTTATTGGAATGTGATTCAGGTGGATCAAGAAATCAATTTTCAAGTGCATCTGGTATGCATTATGAACCACAAAATAAAAAATCTCCAGAATCGAGCCATAGATCTTGTAAAGGTCCAATGGACTTGGTACGGTCCCAAGGACCCAACTTGGGAGCATGAAGATGTTATGAAGGATGAATACCCACATATTTTTGAACATTTTGGAAATGTTGTTGATATATGTAAATAAGATGCATTGTGGACAATGTGTTAAGGTCCTTGTTGGAAGATTGGTTGTTGTCATTGATGTCAACCCTAGTCATGGGTTTTGGACCACAAGATTGATGAAGTTATTTGGACATGAAGGAAAATGAACATGCAGATACAACACCCATGGATGGATAGTATACATCATGTTGTT
>ML816720.1:84468-100150 GCA_009831015.1 Picea engelmannii | reverse complement strand
TCATATGCTGATATAAAAATCTGCTCATCATTTTTTAATCTTTTAAAGGAGGCAATCTGATCTTGATAGGTATTATTAACCATGACGTGCATATATCTCTGATCATCTCTTTGCTCATTATTTCTGCTGCAATTCCCCTTTGTACACAAAACTGAAAGTTGATGGCTGCCCTTAGCATTTTCCGCAGATCCGAAACTATCGCCCATAAACATTGGCAAACTAAGGAAATATGAAATCTTCAGGTTTTCTGAAAAGTATAAGTCCATGAAAGCTGCCACTGGATCCTCAAGAAGAATACAAAAATCATGTTGCTCATCTATAGTAGACACTTGTTCAGCCATAACTATTTCTCTAAAAGAAGACGAATAATCTTCTGGTTCTCTTGAGATTAACTCGTGATCATCAAAAACTACAATTTTCTTATCAGAATAATGCTTACAAGAGGATAACAACACAGGATTTCCATCACATGAAAAAGAATCAGCTAAGAACATGTAATCTCTTATGCAGTCCTCATTCTTCATAGGATATTCTAGATTTACAAATTGATTATAAACTTCACAAGCATACCTATCTATGGAGGACTCAGCGAATATTGAAAAGTCCTGACCTGAATCTAAAATAAACCCATATGCTCATTGTTGTTCCAAAACTGTTTCAAGCTCATAACTCTCATGCTCAGAATCTAAAGTATACTGACATTCTGCTTGCTCATGCACTTGCAAATTTTCAAAGAAATCTCGATCTCCGATCCTTCGGGAAAGATGAATGTTTTCCTCGACTTCTTGAGCATCTTCAAAAAACTAGGTCAAGGATGAAGACTCTCGTTCTAGCAGAAGAAGGACAAGATCTGAATGAAGACCCATGACATAATATATCATGGAAACTGTCTCTATAGGCTTGACCTCCAAAGGCATTTCATGATAAACATGGTAGAACCTTCTGTTGAAAACAGGTAGGGCTTCGTCCTGCTCTCATTTCAAAGCATAGAAATCAACAAGGTATGAATCTAAAGATTTTTACTTGCCCCAATACTTCAAGAAAACATTAGAGAATTAGGTCCAAGAGCCAATTGAATCAACTCTCGGACTTTTAAACCATGCAACAACATCTTTGATCAGAGACTTTGAGAAAAATCTCATGATCACATCTTCATGAGAAAGATGAAAATTATCAATGAAATCCAAAAAGGATTCCACGTGTCTCTCAGCTGAATCTTGATTCTCTCCAGAAAACCAAGGGAGATATTCATAACCGTCATCAGGATAAGGATGAAGAAGAAGGGGAAGCTTTAAAGGATTGGACATCTTCATCCAGATCTTAACTTGAAAAGTTGTGGGCTGATCATGAGAGTTAACGAGTTCATGACAAGGTTCAGAAATTATGATAAGAGGGGCTGAGATCTGGACAAGGTCTGAAACAATTTCTATCTTTTCAAGGTCACATGGCTTATCAGATTATGAAGGAAAAGAAATATAGTGGTCATCTTTGTGAATGGGCTGAGGTAAAGCCACCGAATCTACATCTACAATGCAGGGCTGTAGGATTTCCTCTTCTAAAGACGAATATATACAAGAAGGATGATTATTTTCTGAATATACAAAACAAAAAATAATTCTCTTTACACGCGAAGGGAAAAGAATGAAATAGGTAATAAAGAACAACAACAGTTCATGAAGCAAACCAATGAACTGATACTTGGATTTTGATTTGAGCCTCTTCATCTTTTATCAGCAGGATCCTCCCTAGTGGAGTCTTTGAATGTGGAGTCTCCAGATAGATTCTTACAACCCATATAATGCTCAACCTTTGTCTATCATCAAAAGCTGAAACTATGTCGTCTCCCAGGGAAGCTTGCTTCATTCTCCATTCCCCGACAACGGCGCCAATTTGTTATCACTCCAAGAAACTCCTTAGGGTTGTAGACTAAGGATGCTTGGTAACTTAAAAATAATGTGTAGATATGCTTGGAACAATGGGGTTTTTAATGATCAGTGTAATAGACAACTCATCATACATCTAAAGAAACAGTGCTTTCAGGAAACAATAATCATATCAAGTAAATTGAAAGGAGAGGATGAAGAACACTATTCTTGATTGCCAAATACAACTGAATGTAGGGCTTAATGCAAGATAGAAAGAAATCCTTTACTTCAAGTCTATGAGCTCAATAAAGAGATAACAGTCTTCATAAGCTAAAATAAACTGAAACAAAGTACAGAAAGGGAAAGATGGATATTTTTGATATTGAAAACGAAAGGAAACTGAACTTTTATTCTATAAATAAGAGTCTATACAGTAGCACAAAACATATTCCCAGTTTGAACCTCTCCTAATGCGCCAAATGTCTTTGGCTTTATAGCCTTACAGGATGAAATCTAGATCCTTGAAAGATGGATCAGATTTACTAAAAATAGTCAAATCAAAACAGATACAACAAGTGTAGGATGACATCCTATAAAAATGGATCTAGAATGGAAAATCAAAAAAAAATAGGAAAAGTCCTATTTAATGATCTCTAAAAATAGTAGATTGCTGATGAAGTGCAGTTTTAGCCTCCAAAGGTTGTTTGATTTGGTCCTCCAAAGATAAAATTCGAATTGGGTGATGTGTCATTTGATCCTTATCATTTTTCCCTTGAAAATGACCAAATCTAGTCAAAAAATTCCCCTTTGACTTTCATCTCCAAGAATGGCCTTCAGATTTTGATTTGATAATTCATAACCAGCTTATTGAAGAAGATTTCAAACCATTCAAACCTAAAAAATCTCGATTTGGGCAAAAATTCGGCTATTCTGGCCATGACAGGCTTTCACCAACTAATTTACCCGAAAATCCTCTCCTTAGCTAGTGAAAGGCGGAGCTTTCACCAGCTAACTAGTTATAATTCTGCCTTCTGCGCTGGTGAAAGCACAAAGTTTTTTTCAAAATCAAATTTCTCAGTCATGGAGAGTCTGTTTTGCATGCTTAAATAATCGATCGACATCTACAAATCTTAAGCTTTCCAATGGTTCTTTCAAATCTTCATTTGGATCCTAGGAAGCTAGTCAAATATTCCTTACAATATTAGGCATCATTCTTTCAAAAATGCCAATGCATTTTTTATCGCTAACAACTTCTACAAATATTCTTGCGGAATTTAAAAACATGATCGCCAATTGCAATATCAAGAAGAAAGATCAATCACACATAACACAGATGTTTTACCAGGAAAGCATAAAGCTAAAAACCCCACTATCATATATTATGTATATATCATGGATCATGAAACAATCTCATACAAAACTCTAATCCAAGAGCTCTCAGTACAATATACAATCGTCTCACACTGTCATACAAAAATTGGCAAATGCATGTGTCAATTTACTGCCTCCATACAACCTACCTCCTCTGCGCAATCCCTGCTAATGGAAATCCCTGCAATGAATGAATTCCTCTTACCTAGGCTGTGCAATCCTCATGGGCATATCCAATGTGTGTGTGGTTGAATGAGTGAACTCACTAATGTCACAATTGATAGTCAAACTATCCCTTTCACCTGTTATCTCAACTGGGTCTCCACTAGATCTGACATGCATGTAGTTAATAGTTGTAAATCTTCAGTTGCATGTGAGATCGCTGATTGTGAATTAATTAATAATTAATTCACTGATCTCTCACTAGTGTAAGTTTAGTTACAACTAGTACAATTGAGATTAATTCACTTAACTGAGTTAAACTACTTCACAACTCACATAACTACACATCCAACTCTGTTACAACTTTGAATCACTTAGTTACAACTAATTCGACTTGCATGTCCCACCAATCAACCTTTGAACTCAAATTTCCTATAGCTAACTGTTGATATTATGGTAGCTGCGGGAGGTATTTACCTCCACGTGTAAACCTGACGAGAATAAAATATTCCGGGAAGCAAGAAGAAACCCTAATGAGTTGGCTAATAACCCTAGAAGACAAGTCTGCTCAAGAGGATAATTGGTATTAGGTTATTAGCCTACAAGAGAAGAAGTCGGCTAGAAGAAATAATATATACTGAGTAAATAGGTATCCAGAATGAGAAGTCGTCCTAGGCAGTTAGCTAGAATTAGTATAAATACAGAAGGCCAATCTTCATTCTGGCAGGCATTCTCATATCTGTAGAGCTCACTTGTGCACACTGTCGTTAGCCAATTGGTGCACAAGTTTGGAGGAGAAGCTGTCGTTGCAGCTGCTGCAGCTAGCAGATTATGTTTTGGCTTGGACTATCTCTTGGTTATGGTTTGGACTATTTGATTAGCTCTTGTTTGGCGTGCTATCCTTGGATAAAGGTGCGCTACCCTTTGTTTGGCTATCTAGCCTGGGGTTTGCTTCCAGAGTGATTCTCTGTCAAGGTTAAGGTGCTCGGAGGGTGGCTTTAGCCTATGGTTGGGTGACAATAGTGATATTGTCTATGGTAAACGAGCACATCCATCATATTCTAACAGGTTATGGGCCCACACTTCCTTCATTCAGTTTAACCACTGGAAGGGAGCATAACCATAAGGATATTAAGCTCGTTGAAGAACTGCTGCTAGGGTTTCTAGAAGGAGTAGTCACCAAAGCACTACCGCTAGGGTTACTAGTAGGTGTAGTTGCATAAACCCTAACCCTCTCGTTGAGGCACCTTAAGTGAAGGGATTGACCTAATTTCTGCATAGACCAGTGTGCCCTAGCCTAGCACATCTCCTGATACTCTCAGCAAGCCAAGACGTCAAGTTTGATTTTTTGGTTAAATCTAGGGTTGACCAAGTCAAAGCAGCCATGACTTACTCTATGAAGTCAGAAAACAAGTTAGATGGAGCTTCTAACTTCAGAGCATGGAATACAAGGATTGACCTCATCCTTTCCAAGAATAAAGTGTTGGATATCATGAAAGGAAAGATCGTGGAACCAGAGTTTGAGGAAGGAAAAGAAAAGGAACCACAAAACATTTCAGTTATGGAGAAGTTCAAAGACATTGATATCAATGCTATGAGTATCATAGTGGACTCTATAAAAAACCACTTGATACCCTACATCTCCCATTTTGACTCATCGAAGAAGATGTACGATGCCCTAACAAACCTCTTCTCAGTTAGAAACATTGGACAAGTAATGAGTCTGAAGAATGAGCTCTGTGACATGAAGATGAATGATGATGACAACATAGCATCATACTTTGTGAGAATCTCTCAATTAAGAGATCAACTACAAGCTATTGAAGAGATCATTTCAGAGAAGGAACTGGTAAACATAGTACTCAATGGTCTTCCCTAGACATGGGATGCATTTGTCGCAAGCATGAACACAAGGAAGGAGTATCCTACATTTGAAGAACTTTGGACTTGCTATGCTCAAGAAGAATCAAGGATCAGTTCAAAAGAGAAACCCCAAAATAAGTACAATGATCAAGCCTTCACAACAAGATTCAAGAATTTCAGGAACAAAAGGAAGTTTGGTTCAAGGAAGAATCCAAATCAAGAGAAAGATATGTCAGAAATACAATGATTCAACTGTCGAAAGTATGGTCACTACAAGAATCATTTTCCCAAGATAAAGAAAAGGAAGGAGACACACGAAGCATCAGTTGCCGAAGAAAAGGAACCTACAAAGAAGACTAAGCAGGATGAAAAAGACTTCTTCTTCTGAGACAAGGTAACAATATTGTTCATAGTTCTTGTATATACCATGTTTTATGTACATATCTTGCATATCTATTTTCTAGAAGATAATATGTTCCAAGAGAAGAACAACAAGATTGTTATCACTATGACTACAAGACAAGACAACACACTTGAAAGGATGAAGTACATCAACAAACCTTGGTAATAATTCATGTGGAAGTTGTTACAAAAATAACAGCTGCAAGATAAGAAGAAATCAACAATCAAGAGGAAATTAGAGTAAGACTTATGACTCTCTGCAAAAGTCAATAAGGATGCAGACATAAGCGTGGATTATGTTAGATGGAAGGAGCCAGTTATATACTTCCAAAAGAAAAACATACACTCTTACATGAAGCAAGGATTAGGAGGGAGCTAATCCTATGATCCATTGAAGATGATGAAGTATATATCCATGGTAGCATCCATGAAAAGAAGTACGTGTTTAGTTTGACTTTAGAAGAATCCTTCTTCGAAAAGAAGCCTAAAAGTATCCTTGGTTGTCCATCCACATCTGTGATTCTATGATGAAAGAAAGAAGTGAAATCTTTAGGGAATGGAATCTATAAGAAACTCCATGGACCCAAGAAGCTAAAGAGAAACATGACCAAGAACATGAAGATTCCAAGAAATAAAGAAAAGACAGAACAACCAGTCATTGTATCAAGAATCACAAGACTACCAGCCTGATATGAACTCACCAAAAATAAATCAAGCAGAGGAAATGAAAAGTGTGATGAAGAACAGTGTATGGAAGACTTATGAATGCAAGCGCTATGAGATCCATAACTAGAAGTTCTCCCAGATGGAGGGAGAAGACTATGATGATTGTTTGCTCCAAGTAAACCAGACATACCTCTACATGAGCCAGTATATCATTCGCAATATCCATGGGTTGGAGTTTACATGTAGAGAAACCTCAAGGCTTTGAGGTGTACCAGAAAGAGACCCTTGTATGTTGATGTAAGAAGACAACTTGGTGAAGAACCTCCAATGCACAACAGAAGCATGGTGAAGAATTTCTATATCATAGATATTGTATCAGAATGGTTACTCAGAAGCTCAGAATGATGGATTGCTAATCCATGAAAAACTCTCATGATGGCAGGAGAAGTACCACTTATATATGTTCCAGTATGACCCTTGCCACGATGTTATGAGCTAGTAGGAAACCAAGAGGAATCCAATAATGATATACTATATTGATCAGAGCTATATGAAGCCTTCAGAGAAAACCAGTGTTCCAGAAAGGCAGAAGTACATTTGAGATCAAGCATTACATTCGTCGTGATGAAGTCCAGAAAAGGGAAGTGGTTTTCCAATATATATATATCTCCACAGATGAGGAGATAAGCAGACATTTTGGTAAAGCCTCTGTCCAAGGTGAAAGATTTTCCGTACTCAAGACTTGAGCTCGTGGAGATGACTTCCTTATTGAAAAAGGAAGAGATGACTCCCAGGTTGGGAGAGAGCACTGATGTGTTATTGATTTATGGACAACCTTTTTTCAATTCAAAAAATGCTCCAGGATGAGTAGTTCCTATCCAGTTCAGAAAGTGGTTTGAGATTTCTGACGGACAGGCATTTTCCAGTTCGGAAAATGTTCCATATCAAACGGTCATTTTCATAATGAAAATGGTTCGATGGATTGTTGATGTACCATAGACAACGATTTCCCATTGTGGTTAACATGGGGGATGTTCTAGGGTAGTCTCTCTTCTTAGGGTTACTCAAGAAGACTGGCCTGCCTTGCCGGACAATCATTCTTTCGAAGCTCACAGTTGTGAGCAGTTTCGAAGAATGGTCTGTTTTGGAGGTTGGTGCAGGACAATCATTTCCTTAGGAAATGGTCTGGACAATCATTCCTTATGGAATATTCATTCTCTCCAGGTTGCACTTTGTTTAGTGTCGGAGGAATGGCCCAGGGTGGGGAATGGTCCAGGTTCAGTGATCAAGGACATGCATTCCCTAGGGCAGACTCATTCTCTCCAGGTTGCACTTTGTTTAGTGCCGGAGGAATGGCCCAGGGTGGGGAATGGTCCAGGCTCATAAATCGGGACAATTATTCTTCCTTACTTGAGAAGAATAGTCCAGATAGCTCATCATTCATGTTTGATCTTTTGAGGGTAGATTATCTTCCAGATCTCACATATGTGAGTGGAAGAATGGCCCAGATGATTCCATTTATATCATAACAATGTTTTCTGTGCAGGTTGATATCCGATGATTGTTGCTACTGTGGTGGATTGTGTTCCATTTATTGTGACTATACGTCACTAATCAAGTATCTGTGTGCTACTTTGTGTGGTAGTGTACCATTGGATTTTAGTACTACTATGGATAGACACAGTTGTGTTCTATTGAATGATATTGTTCTGATTGCCTTGAAGACTATCAGCAGTGTTGGAAATAATTATCAGCTAGATGGATGATCAATGGACAAAGATTTCCTAGACGAAAAATGGTCCAGGACATTTACTCTTCTAGGACATATGTCTGGATTAGAAGAATGGTTCTTATGTCACTCTATGGAGTGAGTGACTTATCCAACATCATGTCTGATTACTCAGATGGAGTATGGTTTTGAGAGATGATGCAGTTGATGACACTGATAGTGATGATGGTGCTCATAATCTAATCACGAGATATTCTATAGGACTATGTTGATGCTACCGGGTGAATGGTATGTTTGTGCTCAAGACCATTACCTTCAATACCTCCCTAGCCAAGAGGGAGTGTTGATATTATGGTAGCTGCGGGAGGTATTTACCTCCACATGTAAACCTGATGAGAATATAATATTCCATGAAGCAATAAGAAACCATAATGAGTTGGATAATAACCCTAGAAGACAAGTCGGCTCAAGAGGATAATTGGTATTAGGTTATTGGCATATAAGAGAAGAAGTCGTCTAGAATAAATAATATATACTGAGTAAATAGGTACCCAGAATGAGAAGTCATCCCAGGCAGTTAGCCTGAATTAGTATAAATACAGGAGACCAATCTTCGTTTTGGTAGGCATTCTCAGAACTGCAAAGCTCACTTGTGCACACTGCAATTAGCCAGTTGGTGCACAAGTTTGGAGGAGAAGTTGTCATTGTAGTTGCTGCATCTAGCATATTACATTTTGGCTTGGACTATCTCTTGGTTATGGTTTGGACTATCTGATCAGCTCTTGTTTGGTGCGCTATCCTTGGAGAAAGGTGCACTACCCTTTGTTTGGATATCTAGCCTAGGGTTTGCTTCTGGTGTGATTCTCTGTCAAGGTTAAGGTGCTCAGAGGGTGGCTTCGGCCTATGGTTGGGTGACAATAGTGATATTGTCTATGGTAAAATGAGCACATCCATCATATTCTAACACTAATTGATTTTCCACTTCAGTTAACTATTTCCAAGTGCTCATTGAGAATAGACTAATATTTATTGTCCAACTATTATTAAGGGATAATAATAGTCGACATACATCTATAATAGAATCCGCTCACCATTTATAAATAAAATTTCCCCATCATCTAAAAATAGATTTCCACCTAAAAATAGCCCGAGGCTCCATCCTAGTGTAGGTGAATAATTTTCACTAGGATCTTCTTGTTGAATCTCAACATTTCTGAAGGCCAAGAGATTGCAAACAAAGGGGGGTTAGGGAAAACTCGAGAAAATTCGACACCAAAATTTGAGACTTTAACAAAAATTGGTGAGAGGATTGAAGGTTTTATGCCTGGATAATGCACGATTTTCATGACTGGAAATGCTGACAAAAGATTGGCAAGAGTGCCATGACGCTCATGAGGTGGCACAAAAAATTACATGTGCTAACAGTTGTAATGTTGGAATCTGATCCAAGATCATGAACTATGGCTCTAGCCTTCTGTTTACCCTTGTCCTTGAAATTATTTGGTAGCCTCTTTGGATGCAACTTCCAACACATTGCCTCCTCATGTCCTTTCTTCTTGCAATGAGAACATGTAGTCTTCTATTTTTCCTTTCCTTTCAATTGCTTATCGAAGTTATGCAACTTCTTCAACTAATTCTCAAAGTTATATGACTTTCCTTGACCTTTACCACTAGTTCCCTTGGGCTTCTTTTGATTTTCATGCATTTCTTCCACCATGACCTTCATTTCCATGAACACGGAAAATAAAATTCCTCTTCAGTACCAAAAGGATTTGGATCAAAAGAATCCCCATCCTTTGTTGAAGCCATTTCTACTTTCGAAATGCACGCCTTGAACCAATCTCAAGAATGTACTCTTCAAACAACCCTTCACCAAGCTTGAGTTTGGACCTCGTAAACATTATCTTGAAAATACACTTCAAACCAACTATGATACCAACTGATCTGAAAATATTTAGATGTCAAATTAGTTCTTAAACAAACATTAACATCCGACCAGAGTGGGGAAATGAAAATCATCTTGACTATTTGAAAAATAACATGTGAAAACCCTTATTTATCCAAAACTTCATTAACTGATGATTAACTTGCGGAAACAAGAATGCCAAAATAGAGAGAAATAGAAACAACAAGAGGAAGGCACATTACATAGTTTGATAATGGATTTCACCCATATAGGGCTACGTCTCCGGGTACGCTTCCAAACAATCAAACCACTCTATTAATGCTCAAATGTTTGATACAATGATGAATTACAATGGGAAATTTGAAGACACCCTTCAATTCTACTGCTCAAACCCAGAAACAAAGGTTACCACTGAATTACTCTCGAAATTCTGAGAAGAATGAGTATAAACTCGACTATGTTCTGAACAGGTGCCCAAAGACCCTCCTTGGCATGCACTTCGAGACAATAGTACAACTCCTGTGCTTGTCCAAAATCCCACCTTGGTATTCGTGCCATACCTATACATGAACATTCATGCTCTCTCATACAATGTTGGGCGTATGGATTAATATAATGGAGGCTGGGGGTCAACCCCGTACCTGTTCCACTATATTCCTGGAACATTTAATTAAAATTAAATAGTTTGGTTCAACTAACCATATGTTTGGCGCATTGGTAGGGTTATATTGTTAAGGCGTTGGAATATTCTAGAGGAGATCAGGGGTTCAAACCCTTTCGTACCCAACCATTTTAATTCTCCTTAGATAATATTGGCCAATTGAAGAGTGCCACATGGCACTCTTTGGTTGGTCCACCTGTTGTACGATCAACTTCAAACTCAACATCCAGTCACCTGGAACTTATATGCAATGTCAGTGTATGAATGTGGTGCAGACCCCCGTTCTCTCCAAGGGATGCACGACCTCCCATTTTAGGATCTTTCGACTTCTCGAGCTGGACTAGCTCTGTGATTCCCTTCTAGAACCTCTACAATACAAATTCACAGGTCCTTTAGCGAAACCTCACCCACGCGAACTAACACCGGGCGTAAAGTTTCCTCCATGTGACCACCCATTGTGACCACGCGCCTATCCGAAAAGGCATGTTGCGATTTCGCGTGTCAGGTATATGAGTCAACCCGAATCTCCGTCTTTCGAACTCCCAAACTCCCGAAATCTATCACCTCAGATCAACGGTCTGAGACTTCCCTTGACTCAATGATCTAGATCAATTCTTCGCAAATCATGATTTCGTGTTTCGACTATTGAAAGGATGCTCTTCTCCCTTCCTTCGATACCCGAAATTGTGAATTCTTTGAACTTTGCTTACATCGAATCAATGGTTCACAACCTTCCATGGTTTCAACGACTATGATTAAATCACAATTTCTCTTTTCGTGAGTTTTCACAACGCCTACCTCCAACTCCAATTCCCCAATTTACGAATCAACAAAACGATGATCTATCGCCACGTGTTCTACCTCAACGAACGACCACGATCGTTTCACAATTTTGGATTTCATGAACTTCACTTTGAAGGATTTCTCTCGCTCAATCCTCCATACTTGTTCTTCCTTCGAACTTTCTATTTCTGCACTCCACGTTTGAAAATTTCAACTCTTCAAAACTTAGAAATTTTCTAAGTGTTTCCTTTCAAATCTTAGAATCACTACTCCTCCTAAGCTTCTGGCAAATGAAATTTAAATCTCGCCTTGGCGCACACTTGCACTATGCATCTTTTCAAAATACTTTCTGATTCCCTCTTGGCATACTCTGCGCTCAACTTCTTGAGCCTTCAAACTTACAACGATTTTGCCTCTACGCACACTCCTTGCACTCAATATGCACACTTTGCATAGTAAAGTCCCCCGCTATCTCTTCTGAACTTCGAGTCAAAATGACTCCCTCACACACACTCCTTGCGCTTAGTATGCACTCCTTGCATAACTTACAAAAGAGAAATACTTAGAGACTAATTCAATTATTCATTCTCCATGAACCTCATACACTCACAAAATACATAATAGTAGTCAAACAGTATCAACACTGTACAATTGAATCAATTTTCTCTGTTCTATTCATTTCAAATAAAAAACATGATTACAGTAGTTATCTCTTACAACCATTACAATGAAAACTTGTCTAAGGACTCAGAGCCTCTTCGCTCTTCTTCCTCCTATCTAAAAATCTATCACCTCCTACTCTAGTGGTTACCTACTCAATTAAATGCAACCTAATGACTAATCAGGGCAAGTATCCTACACCTGTAATATTTTACAGTTATGTAAGGATTTACAATCGTTCCATCATTTCAAATGGTGGCCCAACTTTACACACTCTAATTTAATTAACACAAAATTTGAAACTCTACACCGCTACCAAGCATTTTAAGATTCAGATTTGGTTCTTTCAATGTGCTAAGGTGTCAACTTCGCTTCCACGTCCACCTTTCTGGATTTGATAGCGATGCTCCTGCATCATAATTCCACATCATCACTTGACTGTACCTGCCACTTCATCACCTGACTATACATCTCACCTATCACGTCACTGTATGACCTACCATGTGTCACCCTTGCAGTGGAGCCACATGGACTACATAGATGTATGGATGACACGTGGCAACTTTTTATTGGTCCCACTAGGTGCTGAAAATTCCAAACTGAGTGACACGTGCCAGCGTCTCATGCTACCATGTCAACATGATGACATCATCATGATGTCACCATGTGCCATCACAGTTGTACGTATGGCCACATGGCTACCCGTGGGGTTGCCACGTGTCATGTGCTATTTGACTTTTTCTCTATTGGTCAAAATATTCATAACATCATAACTTATTCATACGATGACTGTTTGAGGCGATTCATGCGGTGTTGGAAACATCTCACTGATATCTACGCAATCCAGTCATTTTAATTATCATTTGAGACGATCAATTTTTGAGTGTTCCAGAGCCTCCTAGATCATCAATGTCTCTTATACTTGAAAATGGATCTGCCTAATCTTCTCAACATTTTTTTTCTGCTCTCATTGCATCTCCTGTGAGTTCCTCACTCACTCCCCCTTACTATTCATAGACAACATCAAGGGGTGAAGGTGGAAAATATCCAAAGCAAGTTCCAAAAGGTGACTTACAAGTAGAAGTGTGGACTGCTCTATTATAAGAGTGTTGTATATAGATTAAATTTTCATCCCGGGTCTTTAGATTCTTTTGATTGTAACCCCTCAAAAGTTGCACCAAAGTCCTATTGACTACTTCTGTCTGTGGATGGAATGTTGTTGATATCTTCAACTTAGTGTCTATCTTCTCCCACAATTTCATCCAAAATGCACTGATAAATATGGTATCCATGTCTGAGATGATGCTCTTGGTATCCCAAAGTGCACCCAAACCTTTTCAAATAACTTGTTTGTTGTCCTTTGATGGTATTTTTACAAGGCATGGGAATGCACATCTTGTTGAACCTGTCAATTACCACAAATATATAGTCATGTCCCTCCTTGAAGTCCTCATGTTTTGTGTATGCCTCTTTGTATGCATCATGGGTAAAAGGATCCATGTACATCAGAGTTCCCAAATATGTAATATTGGATCGGGTGGCCTTGAAAGCATGTTTTCCAACCTGTTTGTGTTTCCCTTCTTATACTTGATGATTATATGAAACTATTGTAAAAACCCCATCCACTTGTAATAGTTGTGTATACTCAAACCAAGTTATTCTTTATTTCTTTGGTAAATTGTATAAATCCTTTGTTTCCAGCATATACATAGATTTTTTCTTCATCATCATTTATGGGCTTCCTTTTCCTGGAAAAGCAACCCATGTCGCCCTTGGTTGGGGCATCCACCCTTTTTTCATATTGACATCATTAAAAAAACCTAAGTATCACAAGTCCATGTACCCATGATCTCAGTGTTTTCCCACTTTGTTAGCCTCTGGCACAGTTTAATCCCATATCTAGTCGTCCCCCTGACACTAGATCCAATTTTACAGTTGCCGCCAGTTATCCTTCAAAATTCCCAACCAAGGGCAGTCTTGCATCCCACTGCATCTTGACTTCATTCATCTCACTCATCAGTACCTGATATCATCTATTACTCAGTATATCTCAAGAATCCCTTTGCTTCTTGGCGTCGTGTCTCCCTTTCTGTCAACATCAGAACAGTTTCCACAAGGGTGGTAGTATCTTGACTCTCATTACCTTTTCAATAAGGATTTGCAGACGACACAGAAAGAATCATCATTTCTTTCTGATTTTGTTGACCCCCATAACATTCGAATTCAACAAACTCTCATGTTACGGTGGGTCTTACTATGCAACTATTGCAGTTGTTTCATACCAGCCGAAGACCTCTGATCTTGTAACTATCATCTGTCGTCATCAACCACCCACGAGGGTGCTACAGTTATCTACACCAACATACATCATCATTTACAGTCCCACATTTTGATTTCATGACACGAGCATGGGGCATGCCCACCTCGTTTGTACACATATTTTATTTTTTCTCCCTAGAGAAGGTTTGGGTCCCACATTTTTCCCTCTTCCTCCATCGGATCTCTCTTGTAGTTCCTCTCTTTGCTCTTCCTTACAATTTCACTCTCAGTAAAAGAAACATTGATGTATTTTGGATATATGTATGCTCCTAACCTCACACATCAGGGGGCATCTGTTATCACTGAAAAATCGTCTACAACATTGAACATAATGGTTGAAGAAAAACATCAATGCCAGTAGAAATTAGTCCAGCTACAACACCAAAGTCCATCCAAAAGGCAAAAAACTATATACTTGGGTCAAAAATCAAAGTGCGCAAGTTCACCAAAGGAAGCGTACGCACAGTGCACACAATGCGTAGGCTAACATAGGCCTCAGCATGCACTATGCGTAAAATGTGTGACTGTCTATGAGAAAATATGTGCACTTATATGAACGACCCATTTATGGATCTTGTTGGCCCCTCAACCACTTCGGCCAAAACTGGTGTGGAACTGATTTCCTTCTTAATCCTTAAAAAATCATTTTCAATGTCATCAGTCCAAGAAAAGTAGTGATCTTTCTTGAAAAGATCGTGAATTGGTTTGACCATTACAACAAAATCAGGAACAAACCTACGGACAAAGTTGATAATGCCCATAATGGCTTGAACCTCCTTTTTGGAAGTGGGGCTAGGAATGTTTAGAATAACAACAATCCTTTCGGGATCTATGCTTATTCCTGAATCAACTACAATATGCCCAAGCATCTTTCCCTTGGTAATGCCAAAAATAGACTTAGAAGGATTTAAAGAATTGTCAAATTTCCTGCATCGCATGCAAACCTTTCTTGTTGGATCATGTTGTCATTGATGCCAATGGTTTGTCATTGATGCCAATGGTTTGATTACTTGGGAGATTGTTGGATCATATGTCATTGATGTAAATGGTTTGGTTTGATTGATGTCATTGGTTGATGCCAAGTAATTGATTGATATGATTCCCTTGATGAGAATGTTATCGATGCAAAGGTAAACAAATGGATGAACTCCAAAGTGGTCCCCTTATGGTAAAAGCCCTCACGGGAAGACGCTTTGCGGATTGAGTTATCCTAGAAGAATGGTTGGAGTACCCATGCTCTCATTATTGTCTTATCATGATTGATAAGGTGTACAAATGGATGAACTCCAAAGTGG
>ML816720.1:56598-82948 GCA_009831015.1 Picea engelmannii | reverse complement strand
TTGATGATGTTGGTACATATTGTTGAGTCATTGTTGATGATTGGTTGACACATGATTGGTATATACTTGGTACATGGTTGGATGCACTTGTTTATGGTACAGGTTGATTACAGGTTGGTTCATGGTTGATGCACTTGTTTATGACACAGGTTGGTGCATGGTTGATGCTCTTGTTTATGGTACAGATTGATATCTGTTGAGGATTGTTGCCTCATATCAGTTGATGCTGAGAATGCAAGATGAGTCTTGCATATAGAGATGGTGCTCTTGTAGATTTGTACTCTATTCAGTTGTTGCTGATAAACCCCAAGGATTGTAGTCCGTAATAAAAAGAAAATTGTACATACATCTTGTGTTCTTTGTGTTCATTGTGGTGATGACTTGTTGATGATATATTGCTGATATATGTTGCTGATATGTGCTCACATCTAATTGGTTATAAATGACAACAATGGGTAATGAATAAATGTTGAATGCTAATTGATGAGTCTTTGTGCAAGAGAGAAGTTTTGGGAAAAAGAGCCCCACACTCATTCACCCCCCCCTCTAAGTGTGGTAGGTGTGTCCAACATTTCTAACATGACCAAAATGATCCAATCGGTTCTTTGAATATATAGTCAAGTCATCAATATAAATCTAAATAATATTACCGATCAAATCGTCGAAATCTATCTGCATAGCTCTTTGGAAAGTGGAACCTACATTAGATAAGCCAAAAGTCATGCGTTCAAAAGCAAATGTGCCCCAACATGTAATGAAAGTGGTTTTGAATTTATCTGTCCTTTTTACCTTGATCTGATTATAACTAGAAAATTCATCAAGTAAGGACATCATATGTGACCCTACAACTTTCTACAAAATCATTTCTATATTAGGGAGAGGAAAATGATCTTTTACACTCGCTTTATTTAATGCACGAAAATCAATGCATAGTCGGATCTGACCTGTTGTTTTTCGAATAGGAACCAAATTGGAAACCCACTCGAAATACTTAACAGAGAAAATTATCCCAGCCTTCAAAAGTTTTTCAAACTTTTTCCTAATAGTCACTTCAAGTGTGGGGTTAATGGGTCTTTGTTTTTGCCTAACTGGTTTTATTCCTTCCTTGATAGGAATGGCATGTTGTATAAGAGCAGGATCAAAATCATGAAGATCCTCATAATACCAAGAAAAAACATCTTGAAGTTCAAGAAGTAACTCAATGAATTTCAACTTTTCTTCATCATTACATTGGGCACCTATCTTAACATTCTTTGGGGAATCGGGTGTCCCAATGTTCAAGGAAATGTTTTCACCCACTTTCCTTTTTGACTCCTCTTATTCATGTGTTTCTTTGTTGCCTACATCACTCAATGAAAATGAGCATTATAGAGGATTCAAGCCCTTCATAATTTTGTTATTTTCCATGGATATAATCTCTTTGGGCTTATATGGCTCATTTTGTATGAAAGCAAAAATGCTTCATCACTAGGGAAGACCTGCCATGACTCTACATTGTCAGGGATATGATGAAGATATAAGGATTGAAATGTACAATCAGTTATTTGTGACAAAAGTTGTCGAGTAGGAGAGGTTGTTGTTGGGTTGGTGTTTTGACTATTTTTTCCAATTGCCAAATCCTTTTTGCATGCGACATTATATATGTTATGCTCTCATTAGCCATTTTAAAGGTATTATCAAGCTGTATACATAAATTCGCAATGGAATCACACAAGGTATGTGTAATTATATTTTTTGCAATGATTTTACGATCAATTCATTTCAGTTAAATGATTATGAATATCTAATGTTTTGGTTTTCTTGCAACATGTCAAAATCGCGATCCAATCCTCCATCTAGTCCCTCGTCCGATAATCCGTTCAACACTCCATCTGGCACTCCATCCGGCACTCCATCTGACACTCGGAGCACATAGGAGCTACCAGTTAGTACATTGGTGGCCTTTGATGGATGAATCGAGGATATGGATTTTATTCCCCCTCGTGCCCTCTAGCTATGGAGCTCAATACATCTTGGATGGGGTAGTTGCAATGACCGCTGAGTGGCACACAAAGACTGTTAATAAAGATGTTGTTGTTAGAATAAATTTAATGAATTTACTGTTTTTAAAGAGATTTGAACCTTCCAGTGGTCGGCCTCTAAAGCTTTGTAATCACCTATAAATACCATTTCCTATGACACGAAGAGAAGATGAATTTTTTTATTTTACACAAATATTATCACCATTTTTGTTGTATACTATGTTTTTATATCAATGCAAGTGTTGCATTAGCTTAGTGACTATGATTTCCTGTTGAAGAGTTGCCACGAACTTTTGGAGGGGCCACCAGTGGTATGGGTGAATGCTTATACCAATACATATTTACATTTATACAGTTGCCTTTCATATTTCTTAGATTTCGAAATCGTTTCTTTACTGTGTAAATTTCTTATTTTCAAATTGCTTGTTGTGTGTATCTTTTGATTGCAGATCGTGTGTCTAATTCATCTCCATGTACATCTTATCTTATTTGCAGATTACTTTCTGAATTGTGTGTATATCATAGAGGGAAGTCCATGGTTGTGTGTTAATGATTAAACTCCTAATACTTTGTTTGCAAGTTGTAGAAGCTGTCTAATTACACTGTCATGTATTTTTCTCCCTATCTGTAAATTACTATGCAGAGTACTAATTTAGATAGGTTTATTTGTAATTCCAAATACTCTATGTAGGTTTGTTTCATTTGTTAATTTTGCGTCAGCATGATAGGATAGAAATGGATTTTGAGTTATGATTTCTAATAGCATCTTAGTTGATTTTGAGTATGATTTTTAATGATAGCTTAGTTCACTTTAGGTTATGATTTTTAATGAAATCTCAGTCATGAATTTGAGTTCTGATTTCTAATTAGCAATATCCAAGAGTTTGTAGGTTTGCATAGAGTGTTTTTATTTTCATCTTAGTCATGAATTTGAATTAGGATTTTGATTAAGTGTTAATTATGAGTTTATAGCTTTGCTTGAGTTAGTGATTTTGAACAGGGTACTTTCCAACAGTTTTATGATAAAGTGAATGATTGATGTCGAATCTTTTCTGTACAATGTTTAAAGATCACATGCATTCCAGGAACACCTAGTGTTACTTTAATGATGGAAAAACTCTCTATAGAATTCCTTATCCATACTTTACATGTATCTATAGAAGTTAGAATTGAATTAATTCCACTTCAATTGTCGTTAGTACTTAGATGCCATCGTGATGTCATTCGCCACCGAAGACACAATCATCACATTTGAATACTTTCTTTTTTTACTACAAGATAGAAATAGTTTTGATAGATTAGAATTTGAATATTGTCATAACACTCTTTCTTTTAGTTAAGTAGATTAATGTTTATCCTTTGCAAGATAGAAATAGTTGTGAGTTCTTTTTAAGAATATAATTCACTTTTCAAGATAGTTTTGATAGATTAACTACTTACTTGCTTAGTTGCTTGTTCATTCATAGATAGATAGATCAAATAATTCAGAAAGAGATTACTTGTTGTTTTCTTATTCAAAGAGAGATTGAATAAATTAAATAGCTTTGAAACAAGTTACATGTTATTTTATTATTCGGAGATAGGTTAAATAGTCCATAATCCTAGATTGTTTAAGGCTACTTAGATCAAATAGTTCATAGTTCTAGAATTTCTTGAAGCTCATTAATTGGAGGTTGCTTTATATAGAATTTACTATTTAGATAGATTTTAAAAGTCATCTCTTTAGAAAGTAGAATTGTAAATTAAAGAGAGTGTTGATCCCTAGGGTAAACCATCTCCTTAGCTATACAATCTTTCCATTATATTTTCTTTATTCATTGGCTCATACTATGCCACAACTCTAAGTTTAATTACCCCGGGTTGACAATTTAATTGAGGGAATTAGTACATATAGAATACCCACCATTTTTTGCGTCATTGTCGGGGAGTTGTCTTAAGGTAGAAAATAGTTAGGAAGTAGATCATTTCTGAACCTTAGCATTAGTTTGGTGGCAAGAGAACTTTAAGACAATAGGTAAGAACCTATGCATATGTTATAGAAGGTTCCCCTAAACCCAATGGTAGTTTTTATTTTTTACTGCTTTCATGAACAAACCTAGGGACCCAAAGGGTAGATACATTAAAACCAAACCAAAAATTTTGATCAAGGTTCCTTCTAACCTTTTTGGAGGAAGGAACACTCCACCCATAAACTCCATAGAATGATACCGAAAAATAGGGGTTATCTCAACTCAAAGAGCTAAATAAGTCTCTGAAGAGACCAAAAATGGGGACAATATAGAGCATAAAATTGAAACATCAACAATAGTGGGACAGGAGGAAAGACCACTCGGGCCTTCATCAAAACCAACCAACACAACCTTTTCCATTTCACCACCATCAGGAGACTCTAACTTTGTAGATATCATTGACATTGGACATGTGAATGCTCTCTTTGGTAGTTCATCCAATATAATTATATCCCAAGTTGAAACAAAAAATTTGGCACTAATAGTTTCAACAGGCTCGAGTAAAGTCCTGGACATCCAAATAATAGATAAATCTTCCCATCGAAGGGATACCCTTCCTAGAAAAGAACCTTGGGAAACTTTGTTATATTCAAGGATAAAACCATTCATGTATTCTCTCTTTGGGAATCAAATCAGTATGGATGATCGGGAGGATCACAACCATGTAAGACATGATGAGGGAGAAGAAGTTGGAAACCAAATAGAAACTACTTTTGGGTTTCCAATTTTGGATACCAACATAATATCAACATGAAGAACATTCCACTCTCTGCACTTCCCACCTTTTATGGTAAAATCACTGAAGACACAGATACCTTTGTATTTGAGTTTGACATCTTGTGTAGAAGCTACAACTACTTGCAAGATTCCCATAAATTAAAACTTTTTCCTGCCACTCTCAAGGATTCTGCACTAATATGGTTCATGGGGTTAGGAGAGTCTAGTATTAGGTCTTTGGAAGACATTAAATCTATATTTATTAAAAAATACCAAGACTACTGCAAGTCCAAGGATTATCGTAATGATATTTTTAAAATTCAACAATTAGAGGATGAGAGTCTTAAGGATTATATGGAACGGTTTGTTTATACCTCACAAAAATCGAAATACCATGACCTTCCTCATGATGCAGTCAGGACTCTTTTCCTTAATGGAATTTTGGAAGAATATCTAGAGACACTTAACCCGATGGAATTAGGTGACATCTCCCATAAACCATTTACTGAAATCTATGAAATGTGTAGAAATTACTCGAGGAGCAGAGCCAAAACTGGGAAGAGTGTTCGGATCCTTATAGTAGAAACCTAAAAATAGTTGGTTCAGGTGGTATTACAAGGCTAGAGAGAGGAAACCTATTAGAGAACTTAAAAACTAATATCCTAAGTACAATAGGTTCCCAGTTGGACACCCTAAATATTAAGAAGAAACGGGAGGAGGAGAATGCAACAATGTGCATATTTTGTCCAAGTTGCAGGAGGAAGCATTCCTCAAGGGAGTTCCCATTAGACAACATTTTAGTTTGTGGTTTCTACACTGAAGACCACCCAACTAAAAAAATCCCATCACTGCTCATTTTATTATCCATTTACAGAAGTGGGGATCCTGGGAATATTCTTATGCACATAGGATGCCATGGCAGCCTACATACCAGGATCTACCACCTCAAGTTCCACCTTATTATCAACAACCACACCAGTGGAACTCACCAAATTGGAAAAATTGGTCTCCACAGTATGATTCATACCACCCTTGGATATAGGGATGAAGAGGAGGGCATACCCAAGGAAACAATCAAGCTCCACCTGTTCCTATGCCCACTCATCCTTATCCATAGTTTCCACTGAACATCCAACAACTTTTTCCAGGTTTTGTTCCCCCACATTTACCTCTTATTCCACAAAAACCCCAGAAATACCAGAATACAAGCTCCCCAAGACTGACATTATTACCAACACAACCAGTGCCCAACCCGAATAAAAAACCAACTCAACATATTCACAATGTTGAGCTGTAAACCTTTCCGACATATGTTATTTCTCATGTTCCATTACATGACAATCGGCTAAGGTCAGGAAAATTTCTATATAGACAGAGGCCTTCAGTAGTCATCGGAGAAGAAGAAGATGATGACACTCCCAAACAACCCACAGATGACACCTAGTGGGAAGATGACACCAGAGGAGGGTTCTTATCTCCTCCTTTGTTTGAAGAATCGTGGGTTGCTTTCTTACTGGGGTGGGTCATTGGAGAGATGCTATGGGATGTCATACTCTTGGGAGTGGCAGCTGGGGATTGGACACTCTTCTCATCGAGGCCTTTTCCCTGTTGTTTATACAATTCATTGGTGCTTTACAATGTCTCTAGGTCGCCAGCGTCAGGAGCAGGAGTGTTCTTGTCATTGTCTCTATCTTCGTTCAGGAGTGTATGGATAAAAGAATTGTTGAAGCCAACTAGTAGTCAATGTTCTACAAAACTCCCATCAGGGTTGAACCCTCTCAATATTTCATCATATATTAGTTTCAAGTTGTTGAAATGGCCTGCAAATTCATCAATATTATTGATGTTCTTGAACACAAAGTCCCCGACTTTTCAAGGTAGAGGAATGAACTGATTTTTCTCTTCTCATGGAAAAAATGAAACCAGTATTTGTATTGCCTTCCTACTTCGGTAACAAACATTATGTCTGTAATGTGACATGGAAGGAAAGAAGGATTTTTCTTGATGCCAAAAATCATTATTACACTATAATTCTCCATTTGTTTAAGTGTTGCCTTCCTATCCAAAAACTTGGTTGCCTGGTCAGACATCCGGGGAGCATCCTTTCCTAACAATAAATCTTTGAAAACTAAGACAAAGTCATTAAAAACCTCATAAAAACAAAGGAAGGCCTTGTGCCTCCATAAGGCTTGGTACCAAAAGGTTACTGGGCCGAATTCACAGTTTACCTTCTTGGACACAGACAGTTTTGGAAATGGACAACAATGCGCTATTGTGAAAACCAAGTAGGATGACATGTAAAACTTCTTCTCATGTTTGAATCATGACAATTGGGAACAAATTTCAATGGAAATAAGCTTCCCCCAATAAAAAATGGCTTGTTCCTTGACCATGAAATACAAAATATAAATAATCATGTGGGAAATTCTTGTTGTGGATTCCTGTCCCATTATCCTCGTAAACAACCAGGAATTTCACAGAATGGATTTATAAACGAACTAACTTGAAACCTTATGATATCTTCAGTAACTGTCGTCGGGTCTTCCAGGAACTAGGGTAAGAGGTCCAACCCGTTATCATGATTTTTTAGGAACTCCTTGCAGTCTTGTCCTCTAAAGGTCAATGTTGGCTTCGACAATCTTAACATCTTGCGAAAGAACTTAGGTGATAAAGAAATAGGAGAGTGGTACCACAATGGAATAATTATTTGGATTGAAATATATCTCTCAACGCACCAAGAGACCATCTCCTTACAGTCAAAGACTTTGGGGACACAACCTGCACGAGAAATTCCAATGGTCCAAATTACTTTATTCTGGGCATAAGGGGATGAGTAGTAATAATATGCCCTAGACCACTGGAAGTTCTAGTCCTCACATCCGAAGATGTTCACTCTATCTCCACAAAAATATTGTTGAGTTGTTGCCATAAGTTGACGAGAACATCTATTTGCTCCAGACGATGTTTGAAATGAACACTCGGAAGGGATAATATAACCCTCCACAAATATTGGTCTAATGCATGTGAATGGTTGATCCGAATCTTATGAGCAGAACAAAATGAATATAGATTATTAAAATATGCTTAACACATAATAATAGAGATATAGTAAAAATGGTTTTCTATTCAATAAGGAAATAAGATGAAACTATAAAATGCAATGGAAAACAAGCTTGTTGGAATGGTAGTCTTATCTCTGAGAAGATATGTGACAACTTCTCTCATTCACAAGAAGATGATTACAATGAGGCTTTAAAATAATAAATTGCCAAAATTTCTAGAAAACAGTTTTGAGCGAGTTGGAAAAGGTGGGTGGCCACTAATATCCACCTGGATCAATCCTCCCTCCTTGAAAATAAATGGTCTCCATTGCATTGAGTTCCCCCATCAGATGAGGAAATTTCTGTTGAATTTGACCCCAGGGGAGCTACTTGCGTTGGTGCAGGCGTTGCCCTGCTTTGATGACTCGATAAAGCTGGATCTTTTGTTGTCGAGTGTCCTTGATATGTGTGTCCAAAATATGATCACAGGATGCTTGTTTCATACATTCAGGGTTGAGCTCTGTTGGTGTCAATTTCTCTGCTATCTCTGAGGTGTCCAATAATGGCGGGAAATATGGTCGAAGGAGAGCCACGTTGAAGACTAGGTGCAGGCCAAGGAAATGGGGATTATTGAGCTCAAAAGAATTGTTACCCACAGCCTTGGTGATGGTGTATGGCCCATAACAGAGTGGCATAATCTTCTTATGGGGCCCTATAAGGCATTATTTCTGCAAGTGCAACTAAACTTTATCTCCAACTTATGTGGCACTCGATGTTGATCATGGCGTTGCTTGTACTTGGCATTAGACTTATGTAGAATATCTTGAACCTGTTGGTGGATGTGTTGGATCCACTCAATAAACCAGGTGGCTTTTTCAGCTTCTGGTGGAGCAGGGGATGATTCAGTCGAGGTGGTCACCAGGGGTAGTGCAACTTCCATGGGGCCCAATGGTTGGAATCCCAACCCCACCTGAAAGGCGTTGTGGCCAATTGAGCTATGCAAGGCTCGATTGTAGCTATGTTGGACATAGGGAACACTCTCATCCCATGTGCGGGGGTGTTTTGAATTGTACATGAGTAGGATATGTACGATCATTTGACTGATGACCTCATTTTGGCCATCTGTCTGTGGGTGGAAGGCAGTGGATTTGGTGATATTGGTATCCAACAGTGACCAGAGTCTCGACCATAATGTCCTAAGAAACCGACTGTCACAGTTTGAGATAATGGTTTGTGGGATCCCAAAAAGTACCCATACTCATTCAAAGAAGAGCTTAGTAGTGGCTTCTGTTGTGATGTTCTTCTTGCAAGCGGCTAGAATCGCCATCTTGGAAAATAAATCAAAAACCACAAAAACAAAGTCATTTCCCCTCTTAGTGGATGGGAGGCCCAAAATGTATTCGATTGATATGGATTCCCACGGCCTGTCAGGAGTAGGAAGAGGGGTGTACAAGCCCTATTTCTTAGTGTTCATTTTGGTAATAACACAGGTGGTGCAAGACCTGATATACTTGTTGACATCCTGCCGAAGTTTCAGCCAATAGAAATGTTTCTACAACACTGCCATTGTCTTTTTTACACGAAAGTGTCCTGCCACCTGACTGTAGTGAGCTTCATGAATCATCTTCGCACGTTCACTTGATGGAACACGGAGATGTCCCAAACGGCACAACAAACCATCTTGAATATGGAAACTAGGCACCACTGGGTTGGTGCCCAACATTTGGTAGGTGGTGGAGAAGTCAGGGTTTGTCTCGTAGAGGTGGGGCCATCCGGAGGTCTTGTGGCCATGAGAGTCTAGCACCATGGTGAGTGTTGCGACTGGAGGTTGGATGAGGCAATCATCGAATTGGTTGGTACTTCTTTTTTTATGCTTGATGTTGAGGTGAAATTGTTGTAATTATGTGGACCACTTCTGATGGCGGTCATTCTACGATTTTCCTTGGGTCTACATGAATTGTAGTGGCTTGTGATCAGTGTGGATGACTGTCTCCTTCCCAAGAATGTAATGTCTCCACTGGTGGTAGGCTTGCACAATGGAGAACATTTATTTTTTGTAAGTAGGGTACTTATGGACAACATCTGATAGTGTCTCACTATGATATTCCACGGGGTGGCCATGTTGAGTAAGAACGGTGCCCACAAAATAGTCTAAAGCATATGTCTCAATCTCAAAGGGATGTTACAGGTCCATCAGTGAAAGTATTGAGGATGAGCACAAACTCTTATTCAATTCACCGAAGGCTTGTTGGGACAAGCCACACATAAATTTTTCCTTACCGCCACCCCTGGTTACTTGGATGACGACCCATCCGATATGAGAGAATCCCAACACGAACCTGTGATAGAAATTGGCAAGGCCTAGGAAGCTCTGAAGTTCAATGAGTGTGGTTGGGGTTTCCAATCATAGATGACCTATATCTTGGTTGGATCCACATGCACACCATGTCGATCAATGATGTATCCTAAGTAATGGACCCTGTCCATGCTGAGGGAGAATTTTTCCAAGTTTGCATATACTTTGTGTTGCCATAGGGTGTGCAGGACCTACTGAATATACTGCAAGTGTTCCGCACAAGTCTTGTTGTAGATGAGGTTGTCATCCATATACACCACTACAAACGTATTGGTGAAAGGTCATAGGATATCTTCCATCATCCTCATAAAAGTTGTTGGAGCATTTTTCAAACCAAAGGGCATGACCAGCCATTCGAAAAGACCTTATTTTGACTTGAAGGTTTTATTCCATACATTTGTTTGTTCTTTGGGACCTAGTGGTAGCCATACTTCAGATCAATCTTACTAAAGCATTTGGCCCCCATGAGCTGATCAAGGAGGTCATGATTCGGGGAAATGGGTACCAGTTTCGGACTGTGATTTTATCCAGTGCCCGGTAATCAATGCAGAATCGCCAGGTCCCGTCTTTCTTCTACACCAGCACGATTGGGCTCCCATAATCCGATGAGATGGGATGTATGTGTCCCTTGTGGAGCAGTTCTTGGATCTGCCTCTTGAGCTCTTCATTTTCTACAGAGAGTGGTGGTAGACTAGCCCATTGGGTAGCAGTACGCCTGGGGTCAAATCGATGGGATGGTTGACCTAAAATGGAAGAGGTGCTCACCTTATTATGGCTTGTCTGGTTCACTAGGCTAGAGCTTGGTGGTAGCAATGGTGGCACTGGGTTTCATGTCAAATATCCATCTTCCCCTTTCTGGTTCTTACTCATAGTCAGAACCCACATCTGATTCAGAGGCTTTCACTTCAGCCACCAACAACTTCTTTGAGCGACAATCAATAGTGTTATGCCAAGGGCTCTTATGGAAGTCGCACCACTTCACGGTATCTTTCTTCGTCTTTTTAGTGTCCTTATTTGCTTATGGCTTGGAATAGTTGTCTTGATGTTGTCCATCTTTTCTATGTCATTTTTTGTGTGGGTTGGGGTCGACCCTTCCTGGATTTTGTTGTGAGGGGTTCCCAGGCCCAAATTGTTGCATCTTTTGTTTGCGCTTCTACTCGATTTTGACGAGATATCGTTAGGCCATGCCCAAGGACAAGATGTTCAAAAATTCCATTTCGGTATGGATGTATCTATGCAGAGCACCATGATACTTGAGCACTAGATGTCACTCTGAATCTTTGATACCTATATTGGTGCGCAAGGTATGGAAGATATTTGTGAACTCTGGCACTGCTTAATTTCTTTCTTGCCACAGCGTGGTCCATTTCGTATACAAGTCGTCATAACTTCTGAAAGGGTAGTATTGTTCCTTAATAGCATCCCTAAATGATTCCCAGGTGGTCATGATTGTAAATAATGAGGTTTCCTCTATTTCCTTTTGCTCACAGAAAGTTTCCCACCAATATTTGACATGGGGAACATCTTTGAGGAGTGAAAAAGTAATATTTTCCCTAATCGAAAAGTTATGGACAGAAAAATACCCTTCTAGTAGATTCAACCACTTTTCTACAACATAAGTGTCTATCTGACCTTCAAATATAGGAATATCAAAGTTGATTTGTACCTTGAAGGGGGTGGCACCTCCGCTCGAGGAAGATGTGTCACCTATTGGTAGCCGCCAAAGGATTTGCGTGAAACTATCGATCATCTCATTCCTCTATTGTGTGAGGGATTCCTCAAGAATTTTTTTGAAAGGATCTCTTGTCCCATCATGTTTCTTTTCTCGTGCCATGAGAAGTCGCTTGGGCATGCAATAGCATTTTTCCTCAAGAGAAACAATCTAGAGACCCAATTCTTTGTACCCTAACCTCATTGGGGACATGCATTAAGACGACAAAGAGCATACCTCTCTGATACCATTGATACGGATTTTATGGGCATACTAAAATGAATAAAAAATATTAAAATATGCTTAACACATAATAACATAGATACAGTAAAACTAGTTTTCTATTCAATAAGGAAATAAGCTGAAACTGTAAAATGCAACGGAAAACAAGCTTGTTGGAATGGTGGTGGCTTATCTCTTAGAAGAGATGTGACAGCTACACTCATTCGTAAGAAGATGATTACAATGAGGCTCCGAAGGCCTTTTTAAAATAAACAGGAATGTCAAAAACCCTATACATCCAAAAACCTAACCCTGGGAGATGAAGCACCAAAAGTCATGTGGGCCATATTTGGGTATGTTGGTACATCAACTTCCTAGGGTCGTAACTTTTGCATACGATCTCTGTTTTAGGCGCATGATATCTCGTTGGAAAGGTATCATTGAGGAGATTAATTTTGGGGGATCAATAAAAGCCTTTGGCTATCATTGAGAATATCAATCCCGAAAAACCTTCATTTAGGCCCTGAAAATGGCCCCAGAAGTTAAACACTACTAAAAATAGTAAATTGCCAAAATTGCCAGAAAATTGTTTTGAGTGAGTTGGAAAAGGCGGGTGGCCACCTATATCCACCTAGATAAATGGGATATATCCTCAAGTCTTTCACTCATTAATTACAATCTCTACGGTTCTGTCATGATGAGTTGTTAGTATTAAAGCTTACTAATTGCATACTTAGAAAGAAGTGTGAAGGTAGTGGGGATGACGAAGAGCAATTAAGGATTGGAGATTTTTTGAACCCACAAACCCAACGACCCACAAAATACATTCCATGATGTTTCAAATGAACACTTGGAAGGTATAATATGACCCTCCTCAAATCTTGGTTTAATGCGTATTAATGGGATATCTCCTCGAGCCTTTTGCTCATTAATGGCAATCTTTATGGTTCCTGCATGATGAGTTGTTAGCATTAAAGATTAATAATTGCATATTTAGAAATAAGTGTGAAGGTGGTGAGCATGGGGAAGAGTGATTAAGGAATGTCTAAGTATGGAAAGAGGTCGGTTGAGATTCAAAATAGGGTCACAAGGGATACTCAGGAGAGGTGAGGGTCCGACGGTCAAATTCTATGTCTCATAACTTTTGAGTGCAAAATGTGTAACACAAAAGAGGGCATGATGGGGTAGTCTAGAAATCAATTTGTATATCGCGGAATTCGGTATGCATTTTGTAGGTCGAGGAAAAATGGAAGCGCAATCTTGAGCCCGCATGTCCGGGAACCCGCAATAGAAAAAGTGGCTAAGTATGGAATAGGGAAGTGGTCGGTCGGACTCGTTTTCAGTAATAAGTTGAAATTTGTAATGGATATCCCATTAGCTGGAAAGATATTTTCTGCATGTTTCTGGACAAGTTGTGTAGGGATAGTCAGTGTGACTGTCTCCTCGATCCTTTAGCTCATTAATGACAATATTTATGGTTGTTGCATGTTGAGTTGTTAGGATTAAAGATTAGTAATTGCATACTTGGAAAGAAGTGAGAAGGTGGCGGGCACAAGGAACAACGATTAAGAATTGGATATTTCTTGAACCCACCAACTTGACGATCCGCGAAAGAGATTCCAAGAAATGGCCAAGTATGGAAAGCGGTTGGTCGAGTTCCAAAATAGAGTGACAAGGGATCCTCAGGAAACGTGAGGGCCCAACAGTCAAATTGTATGTCTCGAAACTTTTGAGTGAAAAATGTGTAACACAGAATAGGGCATGATGGGGGAGTCCTCCAACCAATTTGTATATCACGGAACTTCGGGGGTTGTTTGTAGGTCACAGAACAATGGAAGTGCAATCTAGAGACTACCTGCTTGGGAACCTATGATCAAAAAAGTGGTTTAGTATGGAATGGGGAAGTGGTGGGTCAGAGTCATGATATACAAGCATGAGTGGAAATGTGAACCCATGAGTCTGCCAACCCACGCACTTAGACATTTTCGTAAAAACGACTAAGTAACCAGAAAGAGAAAGTAGAGGAGAAAAAGAAAGGGGAATTCGGTTACGTATAGAAGAGGGAAAAGAAGGGGATAAAAGAGAGTGGGAAAATAGAAAATGGGAGGGAAATTTTCAGAAGTGGGAATTGGTCTCAAACAAGCCCCATTGTTTCCAAATCATCATTTTCTAGTCCAATATGTTATCCACATACTCGTTTTGTATTATGTTTGTATCATTAAAAAGGGTGTGAGCAAATGCAAATATAAACTATAACTTGATTTTTGGCTATAACTATGTATAGTTTATTTACAGGCGCTATTGATGTTTGGATTTTTTAGATAAAAGTGGGTTAGCATAATTATTCCTTCTTACTGTGATAAGGGCTTAAAAAAACTAGAATAAGTAACATTTTTTTCCACTTCAATTCTCACACAAAAAAAATTACGATCCCATAATATTCATCTTTGTCAATCCGATAATAGGGAGGTCGATTTGGTAGATTGGGATATTGGTCATTTGAGGTGAATGGGGTGCCTCGGCTAATGATTTGATGAATATTTGTTTATATTGCAACTATTAGCACTAAGAATCACCCTTGGATTGCAAAGAGGATAAACCCAGTACCCATCAAAATGTGTGAAAATGTAAATGAGTGTTTAAAGGTCAAATGGACAAGACTCAGAATAATAATGTTTTAACTCAGAAATATGGGATAACATGCACAAGAAAATGAGGTCTTAATTAGCTTCAGTCAGTGAATGGGAGTAAAATTGAATAGGAGGAAGACTTAGTGAGGGAGGTGTAAAGGTATGCTATTGACATTAGTTCTTCAAGCAGCTCAAGGAGGAAAAACTCAAACATAAGATATTCTTGAATTCAAAGTTTAAAGAACATTGAAGAACATCATAGAAGTATTATAATCAAACATTCATCATAAAACAACCATAAAAATCTCATGTGGATCATCCAATCATGAAAAATTCAGCATAAGAGGCAACAAGATGAAATAAGAGAAACTAAATTCAATTAATCAAAAATTCTCAAGTCCAGTACATAACCAGATATCCAGTCTACTTAGTCAAAATTATTACAATAACGGATCCGAGCTCAACCATTTGAACCCCCTTAATCATTTAGAGTATCTATTTATAACGAAAAAGGAAGGCAACAACTAGAGGTGTGAGTTGTCCTCCCTCCCCTAGGATTCTCCAAAACAATTACCAATCTAACACATGTGCTAACAACTATTAACAAACTGCTATAAAATAGGAACCATGTTGGCAACTACTCCAACAAAAATTAAATGACATGTCTCCCTTGTGGTGCATTCCTTTCCATTGCCAAGTTTCCTCTAGGGGTTGTGTGTTGTCACCATGTTGCCACCTATGATCCTCGCTCCTCTCCACATCATCAACCACCCAAAAGAGCGATTAATTTGAATCCATTGATTGGAAGTGCTAGTTCATAGTGCCATTTAGTAGCGCATTGGGTAGCCAGTTCTATAGCTCCATTTCAAAATAACTCTGCACATTTTGTAGTGCCTTCTCCAAAACAATCCTGCAATTTTAGTAGCATTGATCATGTGTCGTGACTGTGTGCAATTTCGTAGCGCCCCTCCCAAATTAGCTTCTGTGGATTCAGTAGTGCCATACCTGAAATAACCTCTACGGAATTGGTAGTGCCATTCATAAAAAACGCTTTGTGGATTTGGTAGCACCATCTATCGACTGTTCCTACATATTCGCTAGCACCATTGCTGAGTTCAGCTATGAGATTTTGTAGCGTTCTACAAAAACGGTAACGTCGTTGTGTAATTCGGCTAGGAGATTTCATATCATATTAGTTAGTAAAATGCAGAACATAATATAGAGACGATTATGCAGTGCCATGGTGCTACAGAATGTCTGTGTTTTTTCTATGTGATGAGACCAATCCTTCAAAAGCACAAAAACTTAGCTGATGGGTTAGGAGCCTATAGATGCCTATATAGGTGTAAAAAAATATACTTCCTTAATCACTTTACTCTTTAAAAAAGATACCACCCACAAAAATGGAGCTTATATCCCCAAACTATTTCATCAACCTAGCACTCCTCCTTGTTGCAGGAGATCTTCCCTCTATCATAGCAACATGTTTTTCTTTTGTAGGGATACTCTTCTTGACTACAGGTGTGCTCTTATTCACTACTGGTTCCTCTCTTTCAATCGCAACTTCTACCAGAAAATTCAAGTTCCTATGGGCCAATTCATCCTTGAAATATTTCAATTCTTCCTTGAGCTTTCTATTTGAGACTGAAAACCTATGTTTTTCCTATAGAGGTTCTTAAGTTGCTTATGGAGAGGCAGGGCCCTTCTTGCTGTAAATATTTCTAGATCAAGGGTTTTATTGCACATATCCATGAACTCCTTCATATTAATTCTCTCGGATAAACTTTATGCTTTCAAATGAGCAACCTCCTTCCTAGCCTCCCTGAGTTGTCTAATCAATCTTTTGAAAGTGTGATTAGTAGGTGGAGTATTGATGTTGATAACCTCAACAGGTTTCTCAATGGCTTCACCTTTATATTTCTATTGCACAAGGGCTCTGTCTATCACCTCAATAGGCTTATCAATACCTTTACCCTTTTTTTTTCTTTTTCTTTGGAATTGAAACCTTGGGTAGGGCTTCTGCTTCAACATCCTCCTTAAGGATTGATGATCTAGTAAAAGGCTTCCTAACTTTTATGCTAGTTGTTGGAGAAGGTGAAGAGAAATGTAATTTCCTTCCCTTCTTTGTTATGGATTTGGTGGATGAAGGGACTTCTTCCAATTCAGGTGCAGGAGGAGGTGTAAAATATCTCTATGGAAAGTGATGAACCTCTCTCTCTTCCTCTTCAATTTCCTTGATGAATTCTTTGTCTTGAGTAATGGCTCTTCTCTTTCTCTTCCTGCTTGTTCCTGTTGGAGCAGCACTACTATATGGAAAAGGACTCTGAATCTTACACTGAGGATTAGAGGATATATCCAACTGCATTTGGGAAAAGATAATGAATTGTTCCCAAGGAATGTTCCTCTTCTTCAATTCTTCCATCACCAACATCCTGATCAATCTAGAGTGAAAAACACTAGTGTCCACAGCCTTGGACTTGTCTTGGACTTTATCATACATATTCCCCATGCTCCTTGAAAGGTATAAAGGGATATCCATTGCATCTTTGCCAGTAAAATGAAGAAAAAGCATTATATGGTATTGGCATAACATGTTAAACCTTCCCTCAACGTAAAGTATCTCTGGATGATCTTCAACATTTTGTCAAAATCTTCAACTAGATGGCTTATAGGCACTCCCTTGGACAAATTGTCTGTTTGATAATCTGGTTTGAGAAAATCCTTGGAGAAGGTAGCATTTAAGATCATGGATTTAAACCACCTCTCACCAGTATTAGGAATCGCTATGGATGTTGCAATAGAGGCATCAAATACCTCAAAATCAAGGTCTCCTACCTTAGTCTTGATGCCATCAAAATGTAATGCAAAATGCCTTGCTACTTCAGGGTGTCCCCTCTACATTTTTTGGAAAAAAAAGAGGTAGCCAACCCTTTGAAAAAACTCCCTGACCATTGGCTCAACATAAAACAGGTGCATGTTAGAGGGTTCATTCCAGACCACACTCCCTCCCTTGTGATATTTCTTCTTTTGAGGTGTTTCCATGGGTAAAGACAGGGGATCAAAGGTTGTGGTGAAGTGAGGGGTAAGGAAACAAAATGGGAAAATTTCAATGAGAGATGACAATGGCTAATGGTTACTCTCTCTTAGGATCTTCCTCTAACTCACCTTGATTTAAAAATAGACTAGTTTGATGGCCTTTCTTTAAAATTGAGAGAGAGAAATTATGAGTTAAGGAGGGCAGGGATGCACTGCTCATCTTTATGTCACCACACCATGGTCATCAAAGTTTTGTAAAGGAAAGGAATGCAATTCCCCTTACTTCCAGCAGATCTTAAGATGAAAAGTGATGATACAGTGAAATAAAAGGCTAATGTAGGGCTCTTTGAATACTAAAAAGTAGCACTCCAATCAAAATAAAACAAAGTTCACAAAAACATGGGATATGTAGCATGGTTTTAGCAGCGTCTTTTTGTAGTGCAGTGTGCACAAAGGGACCAAGTGATTGCATGGGTACTCAATATTCAGGAGCAAAATGAATTGGCATCTACAATAGATGAAATCTAGGTGACAATGGCTGTAAAGTTTGTGGGAGGAAAAATACATATGCAAATGGATGAGGGAGGAAGTAGTCTGTAGTGTTGAGTGCTACCAAAATCCGAGACAGGAAGTATCTCAAGAATTTTCTATGCAATGGAGAGAGCTCACGAAATACCTAGAGATGTGACTAAAAAATGGAGGATCTGCAACCAGTTAGGAAACCGCCACGTCCACCTCATCCTCCAATTCATCCTTGGTATTTGATCCCGTAGCACATCCTGCAAATGGTTTGAACTAGTGATTTCAGCAGCGCCAAGATTGAGAGAAAAATCAAATGCTCAAAATTGTTAGCAAACTCATTAATAACCAGATCTTAATATCCTTCTTTAACGAAAAATGGCACTGAAAACAAGGTAGATAATGAGGAGTTACTTCACACACACCTAGGATTTATTTTTCCTAAGTTTTTTCCTTGTTTATTAGTCATTATTCAGTCTCCTATATTTCAGGAAGAATATTCCTCTAGGGAGAATATTCTCTTCAGTTGACACTTCCATTTGACTAGTTGAGTTGAGTCTAGATGTTGCATTGGTTTTGTCACCATGCAACATTGGGATCATCACCATGCTAATGTGCACTTACCTTGGGATCATCACCAGACTGGAACATTACCCTTGATTCCTTGATCTACTCCTCACTACACTTTGTTCATTCAATTAACTGAAGACTAGTTGACTAGTTAACTCAACTAGGTGGCAGTTCACTCCCGTAACTACCTAAGAGACTAGACTAGGTGGCAGTTTACTCATGTAACTACTGGTGTGTGTCCAGATCACTCTAGACCACCACTATGGCTCATTAGTTACTCATGTAACCTATATCTATTGTAAATTATTCACTCTTTGAGTGTGGAATATGGTTACTGAGAATTCTTCGATTCCTTCTCTCCTTCTTCTTCTTTCTCAATTTCTCTTTGCAAATGTGTGTAGTATTTTCTAGATAGATATATTATGTGCAGGTTCAACACATTTACAGGGTATCAGAGCCGATGGACTGCTAAGAAAAAGCCACACCAAATTATTTTTTGTAGGTACTGAAGATTGAAGAACACAGAAAAGTGGAATATATGTTTTACTCATCGATAATACTTCTCACGCCTCATAACTATTTGGAGTGGAATACAAAGATTCTACTTCTTCTCAAAAGTAGAGGCTTATAACAAATAACCATGGAAATGGAAGTAGATCTTGATTCCACCGATGAGAAAAATAACTTTCTCAATAGACAAGATATGGCCATAGGATTTATTTGCTTGTCTGTTTCTCCATAAATTCTCCACCAAGTATGTGATGTCACACAAGACTTAACTCCAAATGAATTATGGACCATATTGGAGGTTCTATTTGGGAATAAAGAAGATTGTGAATATTTCATGCAGGAGGTTGAAAAGATAGAGCCAAAAGAGAGCCATCAAAATATCAAGCCTCTTATAATGAAGAGCCTTCTAAAAACGTATTTTCACAAATTTGTATTCCATTAATTGAAGATGATGTCTACTCCATTTAATATTTTTTTTTCTGAAATTCATGTGAAAGATATATGGCATGCATCTTGGGAGTCACATGCAGACACTTTTCCATGCGCAATGCATGCATCTCAGGAGACAAAAAGGAAGCCATGCACATCAGACTCAATTATGATATTTTCTGATCACAATTTGCAAAAACAAATTGGATATTTGAATTCCTCTCGGGAAAATCCAATTTCAAAAAAAAATCGTCTGAAATGGAGTCCGGGAAGTGAAGTTATGATCATTTCAAAATCAACAAAATTTCAGTGTTTTTCCAGAAACGACCGCACGGTTTTCAAAGTTTTATCCAAACTTTATTTGGATATTTTTGACTACAAGAAGAGAAAGTGGATATGCGTGGAAATCTCAATGATGCATCTACTTCATCAGATCCATGCAGACATCTACATCTTCAACAAAATCTTCAACGAGCACAAAATTGCACAGTTGCGAGGTCTTCTTGGAGTGAGGGACAAGGTTACTTAGCAATTAATTTTTGTTTCTTATCATTTTATATTTTTATGCCTTTTAATTTGAGGGGGGTTTTCCCATGATTTTTTCCCTCTTTCCTCATTTATTTCAATGTATCTTTTGTATTTGGGTACCTAACATGGCCTCATTGTCGGGACCCATTCTTTATTTTCACCATAGTGATGTTCAGGGGGGGTGTTGGAGTTACTTCACACACACCTAGGATTTATTTTTTGTAAGTTTTTCCGTTGGTTATTAGTCATTATTCAGTCTCCTATATTTTAGGAAGAATATTCATCTAGGGAGAATATTCTCTTCAATTGACACTTCAGTTTGACTAGTTGAGTTGAGTCTAGATGTTGCATTGGTTTTGTCACCATGCAACATTGGGAGCATCACCATGTTAATGCGCACTTTCCTTGGGATAATCACCATACTGACACATTACCCTTGACTCCTTGATTTACTCCTCACTACACTTTTCTCATTCAATTAACTGAAGACTGGTTGACTAGTTAACTCAGCTAGGTGGCAGTTCACTCCCGTAATTGCCTGAGAGACTAGACTAGGTGGTAGTTTACTCTCGTAACTGCTAGTGTGTGTCCAGATCACTCTAGACCACCACTATGGCTCATTAGTAACTCATGTATCCTATATCTATTGTAAATTATTCACTCTTTGAGTGTGGAATATGATTAATGAGAATTCTTCCATTCGTTCTCTCCTTCTTCTTTCTCAATTTCTCTTTGCAAATGTGTGTAGTATTTTCTAGCTAGATATATTATGTGCAGGTTCAAACATTTACAGACCTCAGTGGATTATGACAAATTATGGCAAGGATCAAAGGACAAAGAGTGTGTTACAGAAACTCCTAGTGAGTTGTCAACGCCTTTTTCAAAAATTTGATTTGACCCCCTTTAATCAAAAATAGGGACAACATGGCAAGGATAAAGGGTATGAGTGGATGGAGTGATGTGTCAAGTCATAAATATCATGAGATGGTTTATTCTTGATGTCCAGTCATGAGGTGAGTCAAAAAATAAACCATCGAATTAACCTAGGCTTAAAATCTATGTGTGGTCCAAAAATGATCCAAAACCACAAGTCTTTATTTGTTCAAGCTAACCTAAGCAAATCACACAAAGAAAAATAAATCAAACCTAAAGTATAAAGGATAAAAAAAATAAACCTAAGGGATAAAAGACCCAAGGCAACTTTATGTGATAACATCAACCTGTGGGAGTAATTGTGTTTTTGATACATTGTTTAATGCCTTGAAATATTATTTTAAGTACTAAACTTCTTGCCACGGATTATTCATTGAATGGTTTGTTGTTTCCCTCTATTTTTCCCTCTATTATTTCACTTGTCTGTCATTACTCTGCTACCAAACAAGGAGAACCCTCATCCATATCATCTTTCCAATTTGACCATGCTTTTTTCTTGGTGAAACAACCCTCTAACTCACCAACAAATTCAAAAGAACGACCACTCCAAACTTTCGATGTCCTAGCTCTTCCCTTTAGCACTCAAGTGCAGACTTTAGGAGAAACAATAACTATGAAGTCAATTAGACAACTCTATAGGCTCTTCAATCAAAGAATAGAGAAAGTGAGTCATAGTTATACTTTCCATGATGTGTTTGCATAAAAGAAGCATAAAAAAGCTACAGAGAAATCAATGGAGGGTTGTTGAAATAAACTTATTGTACTGTCAACTTGACCGTAAGTATAACAACAACAAAATTGAATTTTAATTTTATCATTGATGTCATAGCCCCATTTGAATTCAACTAGCATATATCATTTTTTTTCAAAATATTTTTGAAGAATAATTTTGGTAATTTCATTAATAAAGTAAAAGTGCTCAAATAAAGGTTAGAGGATGGAAAACCAACAGTATGATTCCTTCTCGAGTGAAGGAATCAAGGAAGAAAGAGAGAAACAAGAGATCATTCGCTCAGTAAGGTTGAGATGAGAATGAAACTTCTTGTGCGGGGCCCCAAATCCCGCGTCGTGAATTGGTGTTGCTATGTTCCATCTACATTACAAATGGAATTGAATGTTGGTTTGAAACTATGTGTGAAATTCATTTATGTTTTCATAGAATCCTCATGTGATCAACACAATGCATTGTCACATAATTGTTCCATGGTTAATATTTGATCAAATTACTTGAGTCAATACAATATTTAAGAATTATGAGACTATCAAACCATGCAAACAAGAAGAGGTGTTAAATCCAACAAAGAAGCCCCAAGCAAGATTCCAAGGAAATTTTCAATAGTAAATATATAAGAAAAATAGTGGGTAATATATATTTGTCCATAAACATTGGATTGAGTTCTTTTCACTAAAGCATTGAACATACTTGTCATAAATACAGGTAGAGGAGTTACAAAAAAAAAATATGCATACAATTATGTGTTGTTCATCCAATGCAACAACATGCAGAACATCGACAAGCTCTTGAACATGCATAAAAAATTGATTATCATGCTTTTTTAGGAACTCCTTGCAGTCTTCTCCTCTGAAGGTCAATGTTGGTTGGGGAAATTTCACCATCTTGAGAAATACCTAGGGTGACAAAGAAATAGGAGACTTGTCTCGCAATTGAATAATTCTTTGCCTTGAAATATATATCTCGACGCACCAATGGACCATCTCCTTATAGTCAAAGACTTCAGGGACACAACCTGCAACAGGGACAAATCCAGACCCTAATCCAAAACCCTAAAAATGAAATGAAAGGATACAACTCTGAGGCATAGGACTACCATCTGAGTTGAGAGACTTAAAATCTCGTGCTGCAAAGAGGCTATTGCGTTCAACGTCGATTTCTTCTATGAAACCCCTTCCTTTGTTCTGATTAGGGCCAACATCTTCGAGCTGGGAAGTGCCCCCCGTTATGGTGGATTTCAATTTGGGCACAAGAGTGGGAAAAATGTCTTCATTGCCATCATCCATCGTTGTATCATCATCCATCAAATCATCTTCTTTCGGCTCAAAATCGACTGCATCAACCTCTGCACTAGCCATTCTTTCATGTTTTTTCTGTAAAACTATTGAAATTTGGAGCGGGTGATGGATATACAGAGAAAATGAAGGATATACATAATTATAGGGTTACAAAAAAAATCAACGGAGGGGGGAAGGATATACACATTTATAAGTTTATAAAAAAAATAAACGCAGGGGGGTTGTCTGAGCAGGGGAGGTTGTCTGAGCAAGGGGGGTTTCCTTGGAATTCGTTGGCTTGAAATATATATCTCGACGCACCAAGGGACCATCTCCTTACTTCATTTTGGGCGGAAGGAGATGAGTAGTAAGAATATGCCCTAGACCACTGGAACTTCTTGTCATCATGCCTGAAGGTGTTTACTGTATCTCCATAGAACTGTTGTCGAGTTGCTGCCACAAGTTGACGAGAACGTTTGTTTTCTCCAGATGATGTTTAAAATGAAAACTCAAAAAGGATAATATAAACCTCTGCAAATCTTTGTTTAATGTGTATCAATGGGATATATTCTCGATCCTTTCGTTGATTAATGACAATTTCTACAATTCCTGTGTAATGAGTTGTTACCATTAAAGATTACTAATTGCATACTTAGAAATAAGTGCGAAGGTGGAGGGGACGACGAAGAGAGATTAAGGATTGGAGATTTCATGAAGCCGCCAACCCGATGACACATGAAAGAGATTCCATGATGTTTGAAATGAACACTCAGAAGGGATAATATAATCATCTACAAACCTTGGTTTAATGCGTATTAATGGGATATCTCCTCGATCCTTTTGCTCATTAATGAAAATATTTATGGTTCCTGCATGATGATTTGTTAGTATTAAAGCTTAATAATTGCATATTTAGATAGAAGTGTGAAGGTGGCGGGGACGACGAAGATGTTAAGCCCTAATATTGGCTCATTGCCCCTTAATTGGGGCATATTACATTAGTAATTTTATTTTATTTATGTTGGCTTTATTCCATTAGTTGTAATTATACCTCCTAGTCTCCTATATATACCAAGGAGACATTTTCATTTGAAATCATCTTGTACTTGAACATTTATGTGGGGTAAAAGGAGGTTGCCCCCTCGAAGAGGCTCATTATCTGAAATTATATCTTTTTCAAGGTGTTGAGTACTTATTCTGAGGTTTTTCTATGCTATATTGATATTTGGTTCCTAACATATGGTATCAGAGCTCAAGGTCTTGGGGTTTCTCTACTACATCTGAGACACCTTAGCATTTTCACTATAAATTTTTTTCTACAATGTTTCAGAAGAAACCACTTGTAGGATATTTAGTAGACGGATCAAAGTACATTGGGTTAAAATTTTATCTCCTGATGCCTTATACTTTCAGAGATACAACTTGTGCAAGATAGGGTTCTGGAATCATCCTGAACTGATTCATTGCAGAATTTTCGCTATAATTTTTTTTTTGTAACGTTTCAGACCTTGAACTCTAGAGTGTATTCACAAAAATTCGTAAGGTATCTGTGGTAAAAATTTCAGCTTCTGGGTCATCTTACATTTGTATATACACCTTGTGGAAGATAGGGTACCTGACTAGTCCTATTGACTAGTCTCAAGAAGGTGTTCCAAGTAAGACAATAATAACTTATTCCTAGAGTATCCAAATTGAGTGAGACTAGTTTCATTGGATAGTGGACAGTCTGTAGTATTTCTGGTATGAGTTTTAGAATTTTATATCAATTATTTTGTGCGGGGAACGCTATACAAGTGAGATCTCCTGGAAAGGCCAAAAATCAGCAAGTTGTGGGGAAGTTACCATAAATTCCACTTGGCGAATCCAATTTTGACAAGACTTGTGGAATTGAAGAGAAGAAATATCAGAGAACTACATAAAAGAAATTTTCATACCCAAAAGGTCTGAAACTTGGGAGATACAAAACAAGAAAGATTGTCTAGTAGAACAACCTCAAAATCAAGGTTCAAAAGTGATACTTGGCCAACATGCCACCCAAAAAGGGAATTTCTACACCAAATAAGCCTCTAGACAATCCTACTTGGACTCTTGATGAAGCTGAAGAAATGAGTAGGGACATAAATGATTTACAAAAGAAGATAGTAACAAAAGATGAACTACAAGAGATGGAAGCTAAGTTGGAGGCAATAAATACTAAGATGGATGGTTTAAAAGAGGAGATCATGGAAGTATTGAAAAATCTTGTAACAGAGAAGAAACCTGAAAGTGAAAATGCATCCCATGAAATTCATGATGAGGACACAAGGAAGGTGAATCAAGAATTGAGAAACTCCAACTTTGGGTTGAAGACCAACCATGTTCCTAAGATCGATATGAGGAAGTTTGATGTCAAGGACCCAATCACATGGATACTTCAGATGGAGTAATTCTTTTATCTACATAATGTGCCACATACACAAAAGGTAGGAATTGCTTATTTATATTTAGAACCCAATCAATTTGTATGGTATCGATGGCTTTGTTCTCGCAAATCACTCGTCACTTGGATGATTTTCACGGAAGAAATGATAGCACACTATGAGAATACAAGGAGCAATACCTTCTTTAGCCAATTGATAAATCTCAAGAAAAAGGGTCTAGTTACCGAGCACATTGAGAACTTCCAAAGATTGAATATAAAGGTAACAGATATTCTAGATGAGCACTTGATTGGTGTATTCATAAGAACTTTAA
Source organism: Picea engelmannii (assembly GCA_009831015.1). NCBI lineage: Eukaryota > Viridiplantae > Streptophyta > Pinopsida > Pinales > Pinaceae > Picea > Picea engelmannii. The sequence continues at coordinate 56,973 of ML816720.1, read as the reverse complement.
AGGATAACATTCAACATGAGGTTCGCCTTTGGGAACCCAAATCATTGGAGAATGCATTTAAGGTGGCAAGAAATGTTGAAAGTAAAAATATGGCTATGGCTACTAGAAGGACCAATCCTAACATCTATAGAGAGAACAATGTTCCTTCTTCTAAAACACCTCAACTTACAAGGTTGACACCTCAACAGTTGGAGGAAAGAAAAGAAAAATGTTTATTCTTTAATTGTGACATCAAGTATAGTAAGGGACATAAGTGTGGTGAGAAGAAATTATTCTACATAGATTGTGAAGAGGAAGAAGAACAAGAACAAGAACCATCTCAAGATGAAAATGTAGAAGCAATTTCATCTAAAGAGTTGACTCCCACGATATCGT
>ML816720.1:35608-54064 GCA_009831015.1 Picea engelmannii | reverse complement strand
ATGTTGACAAGGTGCTACAACTACTAAAGGAGCAACAACTATATGCCAAACCATCCAAATGTTTCTTTGGAGTGAAAGAGGTAGATTATTTGGGTCATATTGTATCTCATGAAGGTGTCAAGGTAGACCCTAACAAGATTAAGTCCATGATGGACTAGCCGATTCCCAAAACATTGAAGAATCTTAAGGGATTTTTGGGTTTGACAGGTTACTACTGCAAGTTTGTTCGACACTATGGAAGAATAGAAGAACCTTTAACGGCACTAACTAAGAAGGATGCATTTTCATGGACTCCAGAGGCAACTAAATCTTTTGAACAACTTAAAGAGGTGATGTGAAAATCTCCTATCTTGACCACTCCAGACTTCACAAAAACCTTTATTGTGGAATGTGATGCCTCGAGAAATGGAATTGGTGTTGTCCTAATGCAAGAAGGAAGCCCCCTGGCTTTTGAAAGTCGGCCACTCAAGGGAAAGGACTTACACAAACCCATTTATGAGAAGGAAATGATGGCAATACTACATGCATTGAAGAAATGACATCCTTACCTAATAGGTAGGCACTTGAAGGTCAAAATAGATCATGATAGTCTTAAATACTTCTTGGAACAAAGACTATCTTCAGAAGAACAACAAAAATGGGTAACCAAGATATTGGGTTATGATTTTGAAATCGTCTATAAAAAGGGGAAGCAAAATGGTGTGGCAAATGAACTCTCAAGAAAGGATGAAGATGTTGAGGCCTTTCTGTGTGCTATCTCAATCATCCAACCCGATTGGATAATAGAAGCAAGGGATGAATGGAAGAATGATGAAAAAGTGTGGACTCTCATTCAAAAGTTGCAGCGGGATTCCAGTGCATCAGATACATTTAGATGGAAATATGATTCACTATGGTACAAAGATCGCTTATATTTGTGTAAGAACTCCTAGATCAAACAAAAGGTACTATCGGAATTGCACACCTCTCCAGTAGGAGGGCACTCAGGATTTTTTAAAACCTACCATAGAGTCAAGAAAGATTTTTTGGGGGATGGCCTTGAAATTGATGTTCAAAGGTTTGTGGCAGAATTTTTTGTTTGCCAACAAAATAAGGTGGAAACAATTAATACCCCAGGTCTTTTACAACCATTAGCCATCCCAAGTCAGTGTTGGGAGGAGGTTTCCATGGATTTCATCACAGGGTTACCGAAGTTTGAAGGAAAGAGTGTCATCATGGTGATTGTCGATAGACTGACCAAGTATGCACACTTGTGTGCACTCTCTCATCCCTTCAAAGCTAGTACAATTGTCACCGCATTCATGGAGACAGTTCAAAAGATACATGGCATCCCAAAGATTATTGTAAGTGACAGAGATCCCATCTTCACTGGACATTTTTGGATAGAATTATTTTCTTGTTTGGGTACTCAAATGGCTCATAGCTCATCTTATCATCCTCAATCTGATGGACAAACCAAGATAGTGAACAAATGTATGGAAGGATACCTTTGTTGCTTTGTCTCTAATAAACAAACACAATGTTTCAAATGGTTACCCTTGGTAGAATGGTGGTATAACACTTCCTTTCATACTGCAACAAAAATGACTCCATTTATGGCAATCTATGGATACCACCCTCCTTCCATCACTTCTTCTCTAAAAGAAAAATCTAAGGTTCAAGAAGTGGAAGATCACATCGAGCATCAACAACAAGTTCTCCAAATCTTAAAGGACAACTTGACCATGGCACTGAATCGCATGAAACAACAAGCAGATCAACATTGTAGTGAAAGAAGTTTTGAAGTACGGGATTTGGTGTTTTTAAGACTACAACCATACAAACAGATGTCTCTCAAGCGAGCCAAGAAGGATAATAAATTATCACCAAAGTAATATGGCCCTTATAAGGTGTTGCAAAAGATTTGTACTATGACATACAAATTGGAGTTGCCTGCATCTTCACGAGTACACCCAGTTTTCTATGTTTCATGCTTAAAGAAGGTTATAGGTGACAAGATACCATTTCAAACTATATTGCCAGAACTTGAGGAGGAAGGAAAAATCATATTGGAGCCTGAAGCCATCACTGACACAAGAATTCACCAGCTAAGGAATAGATCCATTTTAGAGTATCTCATTAAATGGAGGAAACTATTGGCTGAAGATTCCACTTGGGAAGATGAGTTTTTTATACAGAAGCATCCAAAGTTACTCAAGTGTTGTGGACAACACTTTTCTCAAGGGGAGGGGCATGTTAAGCCCTAATATTGGCTCATTACCCCTTAATTGGGGAATATTACATTAGTAATGTTATTTTATTTAAGTCGGCTTTATTCCATTAGTTGTAATTATACCTCCTAGTCTCCTATATATACCAAGGAGACATTTTCATCTGGAATCATATTGTACGTGAACATTTATGTGGGATAAAAGGAAGTTTCCCCCTCAAAGAGGTTCATTATCTGAAATTATCTCTTTTTCAAGGCGTTGATTACTTATTCTGAGGTTTTTCTATGCTATATTGATATTTGGTTCTTAACAGAAGAGCAATTAAGGATTGGATATTTAGTGAACCCGCCAAACCGACGACCTGCGAAAGAGATTCCAAGAAATGTCCAAGTATGGAAAGCAGTCGGTTGGGATTCAAAATAGGGTCACAAGTTATACTCAGGAGACATGAGGGCCCGATGGTCAAATTGTATGTCTCCGAACTTTTGACTGCAAAATGTGTAACATGGAACAGGGCATGATGCTAGAATTTGGTAGTCAATTTGTATATTGCGGAACTTTGGGTGTTGTTTGTAGGTCGCAGAACAATTGAAGCACAATGTTGAGCGCGCCTTCCTAGGAACCGACGATCGAAAAAGTGGCTAAGTATGGAATGGGGAAGCGGTCGGTCGAACTCTTGATTTAAAATAAGGAGGCATATTCGGAAAAATGACTAAGTAACCAGAAAGGGAAAGTAGAGGGGAAAAAGAAAGGGGAATTTGGTTGTCAATTTGTATATTGGGGAACTCCAGGTGCTATTTGTACGACACTGAATAATGGAAGCACAATATTGAGCCCGCCTGGCTGGGAAATTGCAATCGAAAAAGTGGCTAAGTATGAAATGGGGAAGCATTCAGTAGGAATCATGATATAAAATCATTAGTGGAAATGTGAATGCATGAATCCACCAACCCGCACACTTAGACATGTTTCGAAAAATGATTAAGTAACTAGAAAGGGAAAGTAGAGGGAAAAAGAAATGGGAGAGAAATTTTTGGAAGCGAGAATTGGTCTTAGCAAAGCCCCATTGATGGTCTTAACAGTAACTATGAAGTGCATTAGATAGGTGAATAGGCTCTTCAATCAAGGAATAGAGAAAGTGAGTCATAGTTATACTTTCCAGGATGTGTTTGCATAAGAGAAGCATCGAAAAGCTACAGAAAAATCAATGGAGAGTTGTTCAAGTAAAATTATTGTACTCTCAACTTGACCATAAGTATAACAACGATGAATTTTAATTTTAATTTTCTATGGTTGATATCATAGTCCCATTCGAATTCAACTAGCATATATCCTTTTATTTCAAAATATTTCTAAAGAAGATTTTTGGTAATTTCATCAATCAAGTAAAAGTGCTAAAATGAACTACATATTACATTTGCTTCATAGAGATTACATTAAAAGGAAAGGCAAGTCTTATATATTCTTTAAGATCATAGAAAAAAACGCTAAGATATTGAAGCTATCATCCATCCATAATTCAAAAACCAAGCCCATAAGAACCTTGAACTACAATATGAAAGCACATGAACAAAAGTCTGCCAAACACAAGACATGAAAAAATCACCAGAGATTGGGCATTGTATCCCATATATAACCAAATACCCAAATGAGTAGAAAGAAATTTGTCGATTACTATATTACGATGAACCAAGATCACTATGAACGTTTGATTCAGATAGTACTATGAACCAATATTATGTTGACCTGACAATGTTCTAACATTACTACTTCTGGAAAAGAGTGTCATAATTTAACTTAATGGAGTTTGAACAATGCCAAATTTGCAATATTATTGAAAATGCATGATGGTTTCGTTTAGAGTTGCAAGCCATTATGATGGCTCAAAGGATGGGCCTGATTTATTCAAAGTTGGGTACTTTGTATGAGGTCTTTCCTCATGCTTCTCATTCATGGACTGAACAATCTTATGCGCTTCTAGTTCACTTTGTCATGGCACTGCAAAACTCTATTCATATCTTGACTGGGTAGCATGGCCAGATACAGATCAGATTGTTTCATTTCTTGTCAACGCATGATATGATTTTTTTTTTTTTTGGTTCAGTCGATATGCAGTATGGCATTGTCCTCATTTTATGTAAATTTTCTATGGACGTGAAAGTCTCGTAACATGTAGAAATTGTTTTCCTTTTTATGTAGGTATATTTCATATGGAAATTCTTCCAACCCGGGAAGCACATCTTGTAATACAGGTTGTCTAATTGTACAATGTACAATTGTGTTGTTGAGGGTTCGGATGGCATCATTGAGGCAATGTCTATATATGTAAGGGCATTTTTTACTGCATCGTAGACAATCAATTGTGCCATCATTTATGAAAGTAGAGGCAGAAGCAAGAGAGTTTCATTTAGCAAATACAGGCTCGAAGGGGGTCGAGTATGCATCTGCTGCGACCAAAACACCCTCAACCTGCGCACGTGAGCATAGTAGTTAATATATTGAATAATATAATATATATGTGTACAAAAAAAAAGTTGCACAAAATTGTTTAAGGCAATTTTTATGTGCAAAGTGTGGATGAAATTGTATATGTATACGTACAACAATTTTTGAGCTAGTTAGTTTCTTAAGATCCTGTACTATGTCTGTTCACAATTCTGTTACAAATGTTGATTGGTTTGTGTGAAATATTCTTTATTTAACATCTCTTTTCTTTGTTATATTTTTTAAGAGCATAAGTGGAAATTTCCCTTTATGAAATTGTTGTTCCATTGAGGAAAATAAATTTGAATAGGTGTCGAACAGTTGTAGATGCAACAAGGAACAATGTAATAGTTGTGTACGATAACTGAGATATATGAGCATGTGAAAGTAAAGAACAAAACTGGCTATGGAGAATGGTACCATTGCCTTTTCATTGTCTGAGTCTCAATATTTTATATGGAGAATGTGTTGCGAGCCAAATTTTCTCGCGAGTGTGACAACTGCACCAATGGTTTTGATTGGGTAAATGTCATTGCTCTCTACAAGTTGGTTGATTGTTGTGTCTGATACGAAAAGATATTCTGAACAAACTGTGGGAACTTTTTCCACAATACTTGTTTCATTGAGCGATATAATCCGATCACAATCACCATGGTCATATATTGTTTTTGGTAATATATTGAAATTTGTAATGGATATCCCATTACCTGGTAAGATATTTTCTTGATGTTTTTGGACAAGTTGTATAGGGATAGTCAGCACGCATAATGCATATATTTTTGTTTTCCTTGTCTAAGTAGCTTCTATACATGACCATTATGTCCCCGATGAACACATATCTAGTTTGGTTGTTGTTTAAGCCTTCTATCGATAGTATATTGGGTGTTATAAGTTTAGACCTGGTAACATTTGTTAAACAAAAAAAGCAATGTGAATGGCAGTTTGTACCTTCTTCTTTTCTTGCATAAATGTACAAGTAGATGCACAATTTGGATGAAGTATGCAGGTCATAGTTTTGTAACCATACCTCTTAGTCTACGAAGCTTGCACTATGTTAGGCGTTTCACTTGCGCTTGTCGATACTTCTTGTGAATTGAAAAGAATGTGTTGTAGATGACATCAACATATTTATCATGGCATAGATGAATAAATAACTCAAGATATTTGTTTGCTAAACATAGAAAGAGCATAATGTATGAATCTTTACCTTTGTCCTTGTCATTATGTTGATGTTTTCAATTATTTACTCTCATGCCCATGTCACTCATCCAACTTTTTTTGATGCAAACATGTGTACATTGAACATGACAACGTATAAATAAGCATATGCATTGTATATTGTTCGTAATTGTTTTGGATGTCACACACAGGCTCGAAGGGGATCGAGTATGAAATAGGGTGTTCAAGGATACTCAAGAGACATGAGGGCCGACAGTCAAATTGTATGTCTCGAAAATTTTGAGTGAAAAATGTGTAACACAGAATAGGGCCCAGGAGTCCGACTATCAATTTGTATATCGCAGAACTCTGGGTGTTGTTTGCATGACATGAAACAATAGAGGCGAAATTTTGAGCCTGCCATCCTAGGAACCCGCGATCGAAAAAGTGGCTAAGTATGGAATGGGGAAGCGTTCAGTCGGACTCGTGATGTAGAAGCCTGAGTGGAAATGTGAACTCGTGAATCTGCAAACCCACGCACCTACACATTTTCAAAAAAACGACTAAGTAAAGTAACCAGAAAGGGGAATTCGATTCAGTAAAGAAGAGGGGAAAAAAATGGATAAAAGAGAGTGGGAAAATAGAAAAGGGGAGGGAAATTTTCAGAAGCAGGAAGTCTCACCAAATCCCCATTGTTGCCAAATCATCATTTTCTAGTCCAATATTTTATCCACATACTCGTTTTGTGTGTTTGATTTACTATCACTATTGATATACTTTTTCGAAGATTGTACTTCAGCTTCCTGTGTTGTGGCATATAAGACTTCATCCTCTTGTCCAGTTAGTATGTTTCTTTCAATGTAGCAACACAGAAAATACAATGGACAAGAAGGTAAGTTGGTATGTAGAAAGACATGTAAAAACATAAATACAATTCTATTTATTTCAATGTAGCGGCACATAAAATACAGTTGACATGAAAACAAGTTATTATGTATGAAGATATGTAGTATCTACATATAATAAATTAGGTGCAAAGTAGTAGAATAAATATACAGACAATAAATGAAATACAAAACAATGGAATATGAAATAAGGGTAGAAGCATGCACCTTTGTATGTCTTCTTCTACATTTGTGGTTAAGAGTCCTTCGTCTTGTCCAGTTATTTTGTTTGTTTCAATGTGGGAATGCACAAAATACAATGAACATGAATGTAAGTTGGTATGTAAAAACAAGTAATATGTACATATAGTAAATGAAAATCAAATGAATAGAGTAAAAGATAGAGTTAGAAGCATGCACCTTTGTTTTTATGGATCCATGGTTGTGGTTATATAGAATTTTTTCTGGCCAAAATCTATCACAAGCCAGAAATTATTAAGAAGTTGGATGATCCTAGCTGAATGATTTGGTTTTGTGCAACAAAGTATCCAGATATGCTTTGAGATGTGGAAATATGATTTTGTAATATGTTGGATGTATATTTCATAAATCAAGTACAAGACAAATTGTATCATGGTCAGACCAGTATGTGTCTAAGATAAAGAGGGTGTATTGTGAAATGGGCACATTTGACCATACATGGTCAATAACTCCATTTTGTACATGCTTTATATTATCCAAAAGAAAGCGTAGATTGTAATTGCACATGTAGTTTTTCAATTCTTTGTTATGGCACTATTTTGTAGCATGTCAACATTGAAGTCTCCTAGAATGATAATGCTTTCGTTTAGATGTAAATGGTGTAATGCATTTGAAATAACATTCATTATGTTGGGAAATGTTGCATGTAGAGCTTCATAGAGATTCAATATTGCAATTTTCAATCCACAAAAAATTACTCTTGCTAGCACCATCTCAACATTTTTTTCTTCGAAATGCATATGATCCAAAACTGTTATATGTTTTTTCACTAATATCATCACTCCATGCGTAATGTAACTTGATATGCAATTGTGATTTGGAAATTGCTTGTTTTCCATGCATAGTGTCATGTATGTTTCTTGCAAGCACAGAATATCAGATTGCATTGTGTCATAGTCATTGAGTATATCATTCATATGTGCATGTAAGTTGTGTGTGTTAAGTGAGAGAATTGATACAGATGAGTTTGTTTGTATGGATTGGTAATCATATTGCAAATGCCATTTTGCACTAGTCCGAAAGCGTTGCATCTCAGTATCGAATTTATGTTTAACTTTGAAGCTATATTTTGTAAGAATGCTTAGAAAATACAAGGACTTTATGTTTATGACACGGGACAGAGTTGTGTATACAAGTCCATGTATTCATATTCCAGCAGGGTCAAAGGAAACACTATCAAGTGTTAGCCCTTGTGATTTGTGGATTGTACGTGCACATGCAAGTTGAATTGGAAAATGTTTTCGAATCTTCAGTTGACATGTCTTTGCCGGTGTTCATTTTCAACAAAAACAATAATAAAAATAACAATCCTCCTTCTAAACAATACATTATGTTTTGCACTAGCGCACTTGGTTAAAAGTTGTTTTATTAAGTAAGAGGTCTTGAGTTCAAGTCTTTTTTTTGTGACTTTAAAAAAAAAAATCATGCATCCATTCTAAAGTGTATTTCACTTAAATTATAAAAGTGAATCATTATAAGTAGCTTTAATATTTTATTTTAAAGTTATTTATTTTGTATGCAACTTTCTTTTATAAAGTAACTTCATTGTAAAAGTGATCCACGCTTAATCTATAAAAGTGGGTCACTTCATAAGCAACTTACTTGTAAAATTGAGGCTATTAGGAGGGGTATCACCACATGAACCAACTTTTACCTGCCACGTGGCTCTTTGGTTATTGTTTATGCATTTTTTCAAAATGGCATAATTTTCACAACCGAAGTCCGTTTTCAATGTTGTTTTTTTTAAACGGACTAATTTTTCAAGATCTTTCCATCTAGACCATCAATTTTAGATTTCAAATCCACATTCTCTTCATATTTAATATGGCTTCTCCAAGTGATATTTTTCTTACCAACACCAACTACTTCCAATGGAAATTCCATATGGGGGATTTATTAAGAAGTAAAGGGTTGTACTAGATTACTTTGGGAAAAGAAGAAGAACCCACTAATGATGACAAGTATTTCAAATGGAATAATAGGAATGACGAAGCCTGTTGGCTAATCTGAATGTCCATCTCTAATTATTTAAGGTTTCACCTTCAAGGACTTGATGCCCCCAAAAAATCTTGGGAAAAGCTTGAAGTTGTGTTTGGTAAACACAATATTATTCGAGCTCGCCAATTGGAGAATCAGTTAATGAATTTAATTCCAAATGTTTTCCTTTGCATTGAAGATCATTTATCTAAGTTGAAAACACTTAGAAATTTGTGTATCGAATGCAAACTAGATTTGTCGGAAGATAAATGTGTATATGTTATTCTTGCTAAGAATGGTAGTGAATATTCTATTTTTGTATCTAGATTTTATGCCACCAAAGAAAATCTAGGGATTGCTTATCAAAAACCTCTCTTGAGTTCTTTTTTGATGCTCTGATTTGAGAGCAAGATAAGCTTGTGCAAATTGGAGTGATAAGATTGCAGATACATCCAACAAATCCTTAGTGGTCCAACAAAAAGATAAATCCAAGAATCCCAAGAAGCAACATCCTCGCCACAACTACAAGCAAAACAAGGGTCCCAAACCCACTCAGTCAACTTCCTCTCCTAATGGTGACAAAGGAGCAAAATCTAAAAATAAGAAGATTGACAGACATTGCAAATTTTGTGGGAAAATTGGTCATGATGATGAGTCCAAATGTTTTAAGAAGATGGGAGCTTTAAAAGCAATGATGAAGAAGCACAACATCATTATATATTCTACTTCTTCTTGTTCTTCTCATGGACATGAACTTTCTGCTTCTAGTTTCTCTTTTAATGCAACTTCTACTTCTTCTTCTTATGAGTGGCTTATTGATTCTGGAGAATCTTATCATATGGCTAAGGATAAAGCCATATTTTCTTCTCTAAATGAATGTAACACCAAGAAAATATTTGTTGGTGATGATAGATCTCTTAGTGTTGTAAGGTATGGAACATCTCAGATAGATAATGGTCATTTTAATTATGTATTATGTGTTCTAAGTCTTTCCTGCAACATTCTATTAGTATATCAAATCACTCATTCAGGTGAAGGTAAAACCCTTGAGTTTTCACCTCACCAAGTTGTAATCAAGGATCTAAAATATATTCAACATGTTCTTACAACTTGAATTGTTGATGATATTACCAGGTTGTACACGTTTGACAAATTTGGGTCGTCATCTTTTCCATCAGTTTTTTGTTGCTCATAGCAATGACTTGAGAAAAATTTGGCATGAGCGGTTTGGTCATTTAAACTATTGCTCGTTGAAGCAACTATGTAATCAACAGATGGTGACTAATCTTCCTCTTGTTTCATCTAGAGACAGTGTTTGTGTTGGTTGTGTTCATGAAAAACATCATAGGGACAATTTTGACAAGTGTTCCTCTTGGCACGCCTCGACCCCTTAGCAGCTTATTCATAGTGACTTGTGTGGTCCACTTTCTTCTCCTTCCCTTTTTGGGTGCAAGTATTTCTTAACTTTCATTGATGACTTTTCTAGACACACTTGGGTTTACTTCTTAAAACTTAAGAGAAAACTTTTTGACAAGTTCTTGGCCTACAAGGCCCTTGTATAAATGAAATATGGACATCAACTTCAAAGATTAAGAACAAATAATGGAGGTGATTATGTGAACAATCATTTTACAAGTTACTGCACTGCACAGGGCATTCAAATGTACATCACATTGTTCCATATATACCACAGAAAAATGGTGTTGCCAAGAAAAATAGCCACACATGAAAATAAATGGTTAATTGTATGATCCAATCCAAGGGATTAAGTCTAAAGTATTGGTCTAAATCCATTAACTGTGCAAATTAAATAGTAACTCGCACTCCCACAAAGGCTCTCAAAAATATAACATTAGAAGAAGCATGGATTAAACTTAAGCCAGATGTAAGTCACTTCTGTGTATTCGAGAGTTTAGCATGGTCTCACATTCTCGATGAGAAAAGGAAATTATTGTAGCCTTAAAGTGAGAAGTGTATATTTGTTGGTTATTTTGAATATGTCAAAGGTTACAAACTTCTTAAACCACATTTTAATGAAATTATTATTAGAAGAGATGTTAAATTTGATGAAAATATCTTGGTTTGCAAGCCTAATTTGGCAATTGTGCCTTCTTTGACCTATGATCTATCTTCAGGGTTTGTTCCTTCTTCTATTCCTATTCTAGTTTCTTCTTCTTTGGATGATGACAATCAGGATGAAAATCCACCTCCTCCTGCTCACCTTCCTCCAGATGAGTACATTGAACATGAACATGAACCAACACCACAACTTCCTAGATGGGTCCGCTCAACACAAGAAGCAGTTGGGGATCTTGTTGGTGATTCTTAATATCGGTGTTAGACACGTTCATAGTTCCAGCGAGCATCTTCTCTTTTGGCTCAAGTTTCTGAGACTCATGATCCAGAGACATTTGCAAAAGCTCTGGGTCATCCAGATTGGGACACATCAATGAATAAAGAGTATCACTTTTTAATGACAAATGATACTAGGGATATTGTACCTCTTCTTAAAGGAAGAAAAATTTTCATATGTAAATGGGTCTACAGAACTAAGTATGCATCAGATGGAAATGTTAAAAGAAACAAGGCTCAATTAGTTAACAAAGGATTCTCCCAAGTTGAAGGAATTTACTATAATGAAACATTTTTCTCTATAGCTAAAATGAATTCCATCTTCCTTATTATATCCCTTGCAGCCTCACATGAATGTGAGGTCCATCAGATGGATGTCAAATCTGCCTTCTTGCATGGGGATTTGCAAGAATAAATATACATGGAACAACCTCCTGGCTATGTCCAAAATGACTAGCCTTTTTTGTCACCTTAAGAAATCTCTTTATGGTCTTAAGCAAGCTCCTGGAGCTTGGTATGCCAAAATGGATAGCTTTCTTCTTGACATTGGATTTTCTAGATGCCATTGTGATCTTAATGTCTATACCAAGAAAGTAGGAATCCATCTCATAATCTTTTTTCTTTATCTTGATGACCTTATCCTCACTGGTAGTGACCCAAAATTGCTAAACCATGTGAAAAATATCCTTAAGAAGAACTTTGAAATGACAGACTTACGTTTTTTGCACTATTTCCTTGGCCTCCAAATTTTGCAAACCAAAGAAGGAATTTTTATTTCCCAGTCTAAGTATTCTTGTGACATTCTTCGTCACTTTCACATGGAAGATTATAAATCAGCCCCTTCTCCCTTCCCGTCTGGAGTCAAACTTGTTGCCACATGTACTACTCCTGAAGTTGATGCCATTTTATACTGTCAGTTAGTTGGTAGCCTCTTGTACTTGACTCATACTCGTCCTGATATTCCGTTTGTTGTTGGTCTTGTTTCCTAGTGTTGAACCCCTATTTTTCCATCATCTAGACACCTCTCTTTCCACTTGCACTCTATTTTTGCATTTAAACCTAGCCCTAATATCATCCATTTTTGTGATTTAAAGTCTAAAACCCCCTCGACAAGTATCATGAGGTATAGTTTTTTATTTTATCAGTATTCATAAGTTCCTGATGAATTAATAGAGGTTTTAAACAATGTTTTAGTAATGAGGAATGTTAGTTATGTTCCCATAACTCCAAGTTGTTCTCGTACCCAGGTTTGTAGGTTGACATATGAGCACTCAACCAAACCAATAATGGTCACATGGGTTTTGGAAGTTTAGGTACTAGCATGGTGTATGCGCCCAGGTCGCATATGGAAGCCTACAGGCGTGGTTAAGTGTTTTCCAGTCAAAATTTTATTGAAATAACAACAATCAACTTTTAGGGTGATTTAAGGGAAAACAAAGAAGAATCTAACAAATCTAGAGCATGGGTTTTGTGTAGAAAGGCCTAATTTAGATTGCACATGGGTGGATTCCTAAGATTGGGCACAATTAGGAAGATACATAGGTTTTCCAAATTTGGGTTTGTTCATATTTATGTGCATCCTATTTTTCAAAATAATTAACAAATTTCAGCTCAGAATTATGAATGGAAATGAGATCAAAATTGTTCCATACCAATTGCTAAACATACCAAGTGGACCATGGATGCTTACCCTCAACATATCTGATTGTTGCCTTGTCCAACTTGGGCATAGTGTTCACAAAATCATAGGAGCATAGTCTTATCACCCTGTGAAAGATTCCATATGTATATAACACTGTAATGTAATCAGGGGGGATTTAGCTAGGCCGGGGATCGAATCCATATTTGTATATCGACTAATGTAATGCAAATGTTGTAGTTTTCCCAGTACTCTATTTAATAAAAGTGCGGAATTGGTTTATGGTATTTCTTTGCTTGTGATCTTGTGAAGTTCTTCTAGCTCTCTACCAATATTGGCAAGGGCCCACCTCTCCTGGGACGTTGAGATAAGTGTATAAATGCTTAATTTATTTTGCTTACTAGGTTTGTTTTGCATTGTAGTGACAAATAGTTTATGTGTGAGGATTTTCATTAGATTGAAATATTGTTGGTAGTCATTAAGCACTAGGATTTTAACCCAAATTCTATTGTTAACATCACAACTTAGGAACTTTCCAGTGGTATGTTTCATTACTGATTCAACTATGCTTCTTAGTGGATGAATGTTGTGCTTATGATTTACTTTGATATCTGATGATGTTGGGTTTCTTTCATTGATGAATATAGTACAAGGAATTTTGATTTATCATAATCATCCAACCTATCTAAAGTTGATTCATCATTATTAGAATGAAGGAACATTTGAGTATGGATGAGGGTACTTAAAAGTCTTGTTGCAAGGTTAAATATGAGAGGATAATTAACCGTTTCAACTCCTTGTTGAGACCAAATTCATGTGTTGAACGATGTACACAATACTTTCACTGGTTCTGTTCGCACAAATAAATACATTTAAATGAAAATTCCAACACCACTTGAGACACATAATAGTCTTTTATTTCACTAGTTTGGTTCATCATCTCATTTAAGTAAGTCTTGTAACTTCAACGATTTGACTTACAACATTGACTATAGGGTTTCCACTTAAGAACATTTTAGGGTTCCCATTTGATGAATGATACGATCTGTGGTTTGTGAGATCCCTAGGGATAACTTCATGAATGTTATAGTTCCTTCTCAAAGAACAAGGTGCTAGAAATTAGGCAGTTTATTGTTGTATTGTTTCATTTCTTTCTTAGCATAGATTCGCAAAATTTTATTTTGGTTATTAGTGATGCATTTATTTTAACAGATAGATTAATAAAAACTATGTCTCTTATTCACACATAATAAACTGTATTAATATTGGTCATAAGACCTATCCGGAGTCACCTCATTGCAATAGACAAATTGTTTGTATGCAAAATTCCAACAACACCACTTAGGTCTATCATGCTTGATGTGTTAGTTGTAAATGTATGTGCATGATACTTAGGTCAATTAGGAGTCTTGGGATTTTCTCTTAAAGTTTTAAATTCTACTTTGGATCAGTGGCCCACATACATGAGGGTTTGAGTAACTTCATCTTGTTGATTGATCTGAATGCCAGTTTGGGTAAATTTTATATTTACTTTTACATAGCACATTGCTTAAGAATTTGGTCATTCGCTAGTATTTGAATTCCTTTTATAACCATCAACTGGTAATGAATATGGGACATATCCTCGACATGTGCATGTGTAGACTAATGATATGGACATGATCACATGTGAAGCTATGTTATTATGTTCATGCTTTATAGTAGTTGTGTGGATTGAGTGCAATTGTTTGTATTTCTTTTATGCTTGATTATTTTCATGATTTGATGAGTTGTTTGTAGCTTGAATATGGTTTCATACCTTGTGGATTTGTAATTTTATTGCATATTGAGGTGTGTTTTGTCAGCATTAGTTTTTGGTGTAGGATAGAATAGAGATTTTGTCTTTCATTTCTTGTTCTTGCACCTCTAAGTTTACGAACTCTTGGAAAGAATCTAAAAGGATACTTCAGTATGTCTGGGGTACAGTTTAGTTCAATATACATTACAACTCAGGGGGGACTCCTTTATTGGTTGTTTTCACTAATTCATATTGGGTTGGTGACCCTGATGATCAAAATTCTACTACAACTTATGTTTTCAGCCTTGGTTCAGGACCTATCTCTTGGGCCTATAAGAAAAAATGGTTATTTCTCTTTCTTTAGAAGAATCATAATATTGAGCAATGGTTAACGCAAGACAAGACGCCTTGTGGCTTTGAAAAATCCTTTTAGATTTTGGATTCCAGCAGAAACATTTAACAACCCTCTAGTGCAACAATCATAGTGCCATCAATATCTTCAAAGAATCAGTTCAACATCAATGCAACAAACACATCAAGCTACACATGCACTTCATCAGAAATATCCTTCATGATTTAGTTATTGAAGTGTTCTTTTCCCTACAGATGATCAAGCTGCAAAATTTTTCACAAAGTCTCTTACAGAAGCAAAGTTTTCCAAACTTCAATCTATGTTAGGAGTTTGAGAAGTTGTCATTAAAGGGGGATAGGATATAATGCCTCCTTCCTTCTCCTATTGTGTCACCACTGTAAATCCTTCAATCCTATCCAAATTTATTCATAATGGGGGATGTTAGGATATTTAAACACTTAGGAGTTAGTTAATATCAACTTGATCTAATGTGTGATTAGGTAAAAGTGTGTTTCTTAGTGTGTTTCTTTAGTATGCATTAGTATGCATTTGTAGTTAGGAATACTGACGATCGTGATATGTTCTCGACATAAAGTGATATGATGGTTCATATTCTCCTTAATCTTAAAAGCTACATTGATCTGTGGCTTAACACCCGATTGGTCCATGGTCTCTATTTAAAGAGCATGGAGGGTCATTTTTTGGTGATCGATTGTTAGAAACTCTCTTGTAAATCTCTAGGTAATTTTTTCTTTTTCATTAATAAATTTCTCCAAGTGGCCATGTTGGTTGGGGTCATGGATATTTCCCTGTGGGGGTTTTACCACATGAAAACATCGGTGTGTTGATATTTGATATAGTTGTATGAGTGGTTATTGAAGGTGTTCTTCCTCTGTTGGTATACCTGTGTTTTCGAACACAAAGGTTGTCATTTCTTTTGAATATGACTCTATGTATACCTCCAAAATAATTCACTACTACCCTAGTTTCTTACTGAGATACCCAATTTGGTGTCTTTCTTTTGAAGATCGTGTATGTAACAATGGGAATTTTGTTCTTTCTCTTGCAAATAACATTTTTATCCCATGAGTTGATCTTCTTCATAACCTTTTTGCATAGAATTGGGACTTGGTCAATTTCTTAAAATGTTCCCATTTAGTTGCCATGGGTTTCTTACCCAACTATAAAGCATATTCATAACTCTCCCATAAAATCAAAGCATGATAGGGAAAAAAATAAATGATGTTAATCTCTTTTTCTATTCAGGTTAAAATATATTAATAGTTTCATTAGTCAATAATTGAGTTTTTCAACACCTGTTTGTGCATTATAAGAGGGTATTTTGAGTTTTTCTTCCATCTAGAATGGAGCGTTATCAGATGAAAGAAAACCATTGTTATCACTAAAGATTAGATGCATATTATCTTCAATATCCTCATCGATAACACATTTCTCTTCATACTAGGATTACAAAGATTTCTCTTCTTCCTTCTTATACTTTGTTTCCATAAGCTACAACACCATCTCAATTATTTTCGTTATGTTTTTCTCCAACCAAGTGATTCTAGTTTTGAGGCTCTAGGCCTTTTTTCTTCATGTGAATACCCCGCCATATTTTTCTCACTACTCCTCTTTGTCCTTTGCAATATTGTATGACCACTTCCCTCATATTCACTACAAGTCTTTACCATAAAGGGTCAAAGATCATCCTACTCTTGTACAAATATGTTTTGTAAATTGTCAAAGTTATTCCTATAGATAGTAAATCAAAACAATTCTTCGCAGAAATATGATTATGCTACTCTCACTTCTAACGATATTCCCCAACCCAACAATTACTCCATTTTCTATGAAATGCTAGGTGTAGAAATTAAAAATACATATATTCCCATTGCTCTTGAATATGACTATGTATACCTCCAAGGTAATTCACTAATACCCTAGGTTCTTGATGAGATACCCAATTTGATGTCTTTCTTTCAAGTCTCAAGTATGTAACAATGGGAACTTTGTTCTTTCTCTTGCAAATAACATTGTTATCTGATGAGTTGATTCTCTTCATAACCTTTTTCATAGAATTGTGACTTGGTCAATTTATTAAAGTGTTCCCATTTAGTCGCCATGTGTTTCTTACCCAACTACAAAGCATCTTCATAACTCTCCCATCAAATCAAAGCATGATAGAGAAAAACAAATATGATTTTAATATCTTTTTCTATGTAAGGTAAAATATATCAATAGTTTCTTTAGCCAATAATTGACTTTTTCAACACCTATTTTCACATTATAAGAGGGTACTTTGAATTTTTCTTCCATCTTGAATGGAGTGTTAGAAGATGAAAGAAAACCATTGTTATCACTAAATATTAGATGCATCTTATCTTCAACATCCTTATCGATAACATATTCGTCTTTGTACTAGGATTACAATGATTTATCTTCTTCCTTATTATATTTTCTTTCCATAAGCTACAACACCATCTCAATTATTGTCCTTGTGTTTTTCTCCAACCAAGTGATTCTAGTTATGAGGGTCTAAGTCCTTTTTTCTTCATGTGAAGACCCCACCATATTTTGCTCACTACTCCTCTCTATCCTTTGCAATTTTGGCTCACCACTTTCCTCATATTCACTACAAGTCCTTACCATAAAGGGCCAAAGCTCATCCTACTCTTGTATCGATATGCTTTGAAAATTGCCGAAGTTATTCCTCTAGATAGTGCATCAAAACAATTCTTAGCAAAAATATTAGTATGCTACTATCATTTCTAGTGATAGTCCCCAAACCAACAATTACTCCGTTTTCTGTGAAATGTTAGGTGTAGAAATTAAAAATACATACACGGAAAATTATTTAACTCAACAACACACAAATAACACCCCTGAGTTACTTTGGAGAAAATCTCAATCAGGAAAACACTCCAATAAAGAGGCTTTGTTTTATTAGTCACCATAGAAAGATTACAAATCTTTGAATGCATGTTGTTTTTTGGAATAATCCCCAATGAATTATGGTGAATCATTGATATATCAAAGGGAATATAACAAACTTAATCCAAAATCAATTAGTAACTGAAAATAACTACCAAGGATAAGAGGAAAGAAGAAAAACCTTTAATCTGGTGATTGACTCATTTGTGTTCTTTGAATGAAATTACAATCATATCTTTACATTTGCACACAATACAAACAACCAACCTTCCTCAAATACAAATAAGTATATAACATTGAATCATGATAAAGATATGAAATGAGGACACAAATCCACAGTAAAGTGATTCTAATTAATTATGAAGAAACTAGTTCAACCTCAAATCAAGAGTTAATCAACATATCATTGAACACATTTTCAGTATGATTAG
>ML816720.1:21237-32730 GCA_009831015.1 Picea engelmannii | reverse complement strand
TTTTTACTTATATAAAAAAAAAAAAATTATAAAAAAAAATCTTAAAACAAAAAACAAATGAGGGGGCAAGGTGGGGAGAGATTCCAAGAATTGCACCCCCCAACAAATTTTTCCCCTATCCTTAATCCCCATTTTCCTTAATATGACTCTTCTACAGTGATAGTGTTCAGTCTATATCCAAAACCAACATTTTCTAGTTATGAGGATGATCTTTTGGATATAGATGGTTCTATTTATTTAGATCCACATGACCATCGTGGGAATTTGGAATACAGTACTCAATAATTTATCACTCTCATGTGTCATTGGTTGGTAGTTAGCATAACCACCTAGACATATGAATTAGGTTTATGGATGAGATTCTTAGAATACTTCAATATTGTGGCTATCACTTTTACACGGGACCCTACTTCCCTGGACTACTTCAACGTTGCAGTCAATGCCCATACATGGAACCCTAGTTTATGGTTATACATCATCATTTTAATCATTGAGGGAAATGATTCTCAAAGAGGGATGGAATGGTGGGATCCTACCTAGGATGTAATGGGGGGTCGAAGCACCCATTAGAGTAATAATAGTGGCGATCATTTGTTGGAGAGGCATTTTGGATAGGTTTTGGGATTTGCACCAAAAGGATGTCAAAGGGTAAAAGGAAATGAGAATGTTATCACCAAAAAAATGATCATACGAATACATACAACTGATGAAGAAAAACTCAACACAAATACAACATACAACCAATAATTACAGGAGGATCATAATCAGGTTGGCTAGATAATCACACAATTATGCAAAAAGATCTTGAATTTCCGTGCACATTCAAAAAAGATAGATAACACACATTAGCATGAGATAACATGGCGTACAACATGCACAATGCGTGCTCTGTGCAAATGAAAATCAAGAAACCCACGCATATGCAGAAACAACACATTGATGATTTTCCTACGTGTGTGCGGGTTCGGGCAAAACATTCATGTGGAATCATGCATCTACATCTTTTTGATTTCGCATGGTCTATGCACTTTGCATGTATATCTGTGCATAAAGCCACATAGAGGCTCTTTTTCACTACATTGTAAGGGATTTTGAGGCTGCGTTTTTTCCAATAGCTTAGATTTCTTTTATGCACTTTGTAAAAGCCATAACAAGTAGGCTTGAGATTCACTCTTGCATAGATAACCTAGTCACACATAGACTTGTAGGGGGATTAAAAATAACCATAGTATCTTTTGATTTCCTTGGTTGCCACATGGATGGCTTAAGGTTTAGCATTTGAATTTTATTAAAATCTTTTCTTTTGCAAAAACATCACATTTCAGGACTAGGATACTATTTAGACAATCTTGGAGTATTCTCTTTCCTCGCACCCTTCGGTGATCTTGGAAATCATAAAAAGAGTTTGTTTGAAGAAACCTCCATCTCCCTTTAAAATCAACCATTTTTAGGAGAGGGAAATACCTCTTATCTTGTTTTTGAAACATAATCTCAAAGCATTGTAAGGCCCCACACATGCCCACATGTTCACAATTTAGGAATAGGTTCAAAGATTTCTTAGATTAGATAACATTTTAGGGATATTAAAGCTCAAGAGTAAGGACTCACATGTCCACCATGCTAGTTACCTAGGGATTTGTCATTTTTTGCAAGAATTGTTTGCGAAATCTAGTAAGTTAGATGTAATCAACAATTGTAAAGGACCAAGCAATGTCCACCTGCCAAAATTTTCTCACCTAACTTATTAAAAAATCATCACTCACCATCGCTTCTTGCACACATCACATATTCAAAAGGTTTCTCATTAGATACTTGAAACCGTAGTATGCTCTTCTCTCTCATAAGCGATTTGGGAAGATTAGAAGGGATTCATTAGATCTTTTTGTGCACACCATTTTTAATCAACGAGGTTTCCCCATGACCCCAACCTCACAGTGCACTCTCACACCCTAAAAGAAACCATAATCAACCCACTTCTAACCTCCACAAGATGAACACAAAAGAATTTGGTAGTATAAGTTACGATTTTGGGGATAGGCATCCAAATAACTCCTCGTCACCATTTTTTCATTGAAACTTAGAAACTTACGAAATAGGATACCAAAATCCTCCCAATCAAGCATTCCTACACCATAAGGTAGGGAGACACCAATGAAGGGTCGAAGGTCAAGGTCCAGTTGTTCTTTGTGTGCCTCCTTGGGTCACCCAACCCTTGGAAAGCATTCATCCTGTGACTGATTTCTGAGGTCAAAAATCTAAATGTCGTGCTTGATTGAGGTGACTTAGTGGCCAAATTCTAGGTATTATCTACCCAAGGTGTTGGTTTTGGGCTGCAATCGCACCTCAATAATATTTTGAACGGTTGTTGCGAAATATTGCCAATACTTATGAGATGTGTCACCTTCACCCCTCATTATAATTGATTGTTCATCCCTTCACTAGTATCTCCTCAAGTGGGTTCTGACCCCACTATCGAGTTCTTTTTTGGAGGTCCAGTGCTATTTAAGAGGAAGGGCATTATGTTGGATAGGACACGTGCATTTTTTTTTATATTTCCCCACGCGGAGTAAAAAAACAACCAAACTATTAGTATCATTATTGTTATATGTATGATTTTCACCATTTGATTACATGTTGTTTTGGAATACATTGTTACGATAATTTGTAAAGAACTTATTCTATCAGTTCTTCTCATCACTATCAGGACACATCCACATACATTCTATAATCATAGGGGAACCACAATATCCCCTCCATTCTAGGCACTTAAGAAACCTCCCCCCAATTTTGGGAGGTATCCCTGACTAGGTTGATACATCGGCACAACCATCACATACATCAGTGAGCAATACAGTTCTAGGCTTAGCATTGCTTGTATCCACCTTTCTTAGCACCACTATCCAAAGAACTTCACCTACCAATCCTCCACCAAAAGGAGGCGAAACTCAACCTTCATTGCAAGGTACAAGCTCCCAACCATCCTCACAAGGAACATCTTCTCAACCACAACATACCATGGCTAGTACTCCCCTGTCCATGCCATATTTTTCATCTCTCAATATCCCTAACTGTTATTGGATAAATCCGTAAGTGTGGACACTAACCGATCTCCCTAGATCCACCTGGATCTAGAACAAAGCAAGACAGAACATGACTCTTTCCCTAGATTCTAACCATTGAATTAAATAGGAGGCAAGAACAAAGAACATATCTTATTATCGCTTCCTATGGTATTTGTTGCTCCCACTTCGCTTCAGTGCTCTCGTGCAGCCAAGACCAAGACAACACAAACCAACCAAAGTAAAGAAAGCACAATCTATTCAACAGTCAATCTATGTATATGATCAAGGAGTTATACAATAAAGTGGAAATAGCTTTATGGGAAAGGGGCATATTACTGTATCATATTAATGGAAAGAAAAGATTACAACCTGAGCCTTGATGTCGCAAAATTCCTTTCGATGGCCCTTGGCTCTGACACACATACTTGCTCACTTGCATGAAGAAGATCAACCCCTTTGGATAAACTTGCTGGAGTCTCCAAGCTGATGTAGCTTCAGTCCTTCACACAATTCTTTCACAAATTCTCCAATGAATCTTGCTTAACCTTTTCCATGAGAATTCCCTCAATATATAGGAGAGAATTAATTAGTTACTTGGATAATAATGATCCCAAAATATCAGCGAATCCAGTACTAGGATAACCATTCGAATGCCAACCCATACTTCTAGAAGATCCCCTTCTAGAAGCATCGAGAATTCATCTTTTTCTTTGCTTTAGGAAGAGTTCGCACCCTATTAGTTCAACACAATGCGAGATGTTTGCACCCTGGCTTAAGGAAGCCTGCAAGAATCAGGCATTCTCGCAGGCAAATATACTAGCAGCCTGCGAACCTTCTTCAAAAAATGAGATTTCTGGAAAGAGAAGAAAGTAACTTTTCTCAGGAGAAAGTTCTTATGAAGAGCCTGAGTACACCATCATCAATACATCATCATGATGACCAAAATCATGGGTAACAGAATGCCCCCCAAAGTATGAGGTTGGAACCAGTGACAACCGATAGACTTTGTAAGCTGCATGTGTGTGTTGGGAACCAGGAGCACACCTAATCAAAAACCTGCGAACAACCAAGCATCTGCATAATATCATATATATCAATTCTGAGGTAGGAATTCCCATACTCAGATCATAGACTGATGACATTATATACATGGGTCATGTCCACCAATCATACACTGTGGATCCATGCCGTCAAAATATAGCATAGCCACCGGAATACACTGTGGATCTATGCGAGAAATTTCAAATCAAGACGACATAGCCACGAGACATACACAGTGGATCTATGTTTCGCAAATTATACATACTCCATCGCAACCTAGATCACAAAGATGATATCTAGAGTCTTCAATCTTGTCGCCCAAAGTACGAAGCTAACCATGTGATTACATGTTTTGAAGTTGAACATGGTAGAAACCACTTGATTATCGGTCATTGATGAAACTGTTAACAAGTGCGAGGGAAATCACCATTGATGTCAATGACTCCCAAGGTACTCTAGTACAATCCATCAAGTGTGAATAAATGATTTGAAGTCGAACACCTGATAGAATCTTTCGATCAGGGATAAATGATGTGAACCCACTGTCGAAAGCGAGGAAACCTGCCATTGAGGCATGCAAGCTCCAAGATACCAAATAATTTCTAAGTCTTGATTCCGGATAATGAGTTGAAGTCGACAGAACAAAACTCGTCACAGGAGGGCCTTGATGTATCCCCCATCAATGACACGAAATGAGTAACAGATTTTGAAGGTGAAATAGAGTATGATGTGAATTGGACTGGACACAGGGAAGGCCGACACAGAGAGAATGGATAACTGCAGATGGCCGACTCAATATAGGTTCCATATGGACTTCTCTTGAACATATGAACGACACGACCAATGATTTGGTAGCATTGACTCAAAGACGACACAGGGAATGACCTTGTAATCAATCGAATGAGAGACAAATGGATTTCCCAAACCGACTTCAAATGATGAATAGGGGGTGTCATGTTCAAGAGAGACACTTACTTCCAATCAATACGAAGATGAAAACATATCCCTTTCCCAAATTTTCCCCCACCATTTTTGGCGAGTACCTCTTTATTTTTACGCAAGCTTGACGAGGATAACATATGCTTGTTGATGTAAGCTCATCCTTTAGACGAGTCCCTCGGAGTATGTTTAACGAACCCTAAGAAGGAGTGGTTCGGTCCCATCATGGGTCTGTCAATGTTTGTTTAATGAGTCCAGAAATAGAAAACTCGAAGGTTTTTCAAGATTATAGAGTTTGGAAAAACACTTAAAAGAGAAATCTCTCAGTTCCTTTTTCGTAAAATAGTCTAGATGAGACCGAAAAAGAGATAAATTATCGCTCACCAAATGCTTACTTCAAATACTTTATCGAGCATGAAAATAGCAAGGTCCCTCGGCGATCTTATCATGTTTAGAGAGTCTGAAAAGAGCTAAAAGGGAACTCCAGGGGGTTCCTTTTTCATATAACCTTTACGAGTCCGAAAAAGTGATCAAAGTATACTCGGTTACATTCTCACATATTTACGAGCACGAGAAAAAATAAAGACTAAGCTCGGGATTGTTTTTATTTTTATGCAGGCTTTAAAACAAAACAAAACTATGCTTGGGATAGATTTTAATTTGTACACAAGCTTAAAAACTAAACAAAAACTATGCTTGGACCTGGTTTTATTTTTACACAAGCGTGAACCAGAGGAAACTATGCTTGAGGTAAGTGATTTCATTTTTACACAAGCTTGAACCATAGAAAACTATGCTTGTGACTTCCCAATGCATAACACAGGGATGGTTGGTACTTAGCCCCCAGCTTAAGAAACTAGCGTCTTAACTTTAGCATGAAGTCCAGAGGCTGAGGCAAATGCCCCCCAAGCTTCGTTTCATCCAACTGATAAGGAGAATGAAATGAAGCTTCAAATACTAGACGAAGGACTTGACTCAAATAGAGAGGGGGAAAACTATTTCATTTTTTAACAAGCTTGACATAGAAACAAGAACTATGCTCGTAACCTCTGTTTCATTTTTTAACGAGGTTGTCTCAGAGACGAAAAAACTATCCTCGTAAGTGGTTTCATTTTTTAACGATCTTGAAATTAGAAAACTATGCTCAAAGACCTTTGTTTCATTTTTTAACGAGGTTGCCTCAGAGACGAAAAAACTATCCTCGTAACCTCTCTTCTTGATCATGGATTCCAAGAGGACAATGCTCTGGAATGATACCATGTCAAGGGACAAAACTCGGTCATGGCTTCCAAGAGGTCTTCAATGGAAGGAAGAAACACACTCTGGAAGGACACCATGTCGAGGGTCACAACAGGAGGAAAGAGATCAGGCTCTAACAACCCTATCGAAGAGATCACCCTGTCAACTACTAGATCTAAGTCATCAGAAGTCGAAGCCATGGGAGACAATGCCACATAATTGACTTGTGGCGGGGGTGATACCATCTACATATAAGAACCATTCTGGGAGGCAATCCAGGTGGGGTCAATAAATGAAATTTGATCAACAGTCACAACCCGTCCATCGTGAGGGAAATATATCACACAAAAAAGAGTAGACACAACAACTTTCATGGCATAGAAATAATCTCGCCCAAGGAGTAAAGAGAAATACAAGGGGTCCTGGACTACCATGACGTCAATAAAAATAGTTTTCCCTCCCAAAGTTATAGGAAAGTGAGGAAGGGTCCCTAAAGGTTGACTGGTTCTTCTGTTAAAAGATATCTTGGGGGGAAGTTCTTACGACCGAAGCACTTACTGCATTCGGGATTACCTAAGTGGAAAACAACCATATCGGTAATCCAATTGTGAGACCTGGAAGGCTCAAAGTAGTGATGTGAGGAGGACCAATGTTCCCGTAAGAAGGAATAACAAAAGGTTCCCCTGGAGCAGAAGTTCCTTCATTGTTCATTTCGGGAACTGACACCATTAAATAAATCCAACCTAGAGTCTGCTAAGGAAAACAAACAACACACGCTAAAAATCTAGGAAGCAAGCAAACAAACAAAACCTTCTTACAATGAGCACACTAGTTGGTGATGAAATCCAATGTCGCAGGAACAAAGTCAGAAGGGGCTGAGATAGAGTGGGTGGAAAAGTTACGTTGACGACTTGCTTAACGGACTTACGCCCTGGTGCAATCTCCCACACATAATCGTGGGTATACCCTCCAAGGAGCCCGAGTGAGTTTGGCCAATGTCGATTCCAGGTACCATGGAGACTTGCCCCTCCACAGTCACCTCGTGTAAAGAACCTAGAGAGATAGGCCACTAAGGTTACCAATCACTACAGTGATGCCTGGGGAAATAGTCGACAGTCCGATCCACGTGCAAGGGCAGGGTGTCTAGCTCGAAATCAACTTGAAAGGCTTCCACTCATCATTGTGGATATACCTCTCAAGTGACCCCCATAATACACGTAATCTCTACACCAAGACCAACAAAGCAGGGTGAGTAACTCTGCTAGTCTCAATGCGACCTCGTGATTGACCCTTGTGTTAGAAGGGCTTCCCAGGACAAAATGTAATAAGTGGATTTAACTGCTCCCTAACTCAAGATTCTATGTTTGTTTGCAACTTTGGAAAGTTATCTTTCACACCTATTCCAAAGCCCTACAACTAATATAATGTAGGTTTTCTACCAGAAAATATAAAAATGTCTAATTAGTTTTTTATAAGCACTTTATTTTACGGCTGTTGTTACTCAAAAGGAATATCGCATGGACAATATGATGTTTTGACCGACTCAAAAATTATGTAAAGATATGAAGATGCAATATTTTCATTTCGATGAAAGCTATGCTACGAGAAGGAGAAAACAGTTATCATTCCCATATGCACGATGTCCCAAAATAAATTAAACTCATCAATATCAATATTCTCAAGAAATGAGAAAAAGGTACTGAACACCAATGCACGATTCATGGCCCCCCCCAGCCATGAGGGGGAAATTTTTTCATAATTTAAGATAATAAAAAAAAACACCAAGAATCATGCAATTTCGCTACTTGAAATGCAAGGATGCCCCCAATCTAATATAAAGCAAGAAATTAAATCTTTTTGTTTCAAAAATTTCATTAAAGGCACTAATGAACTTTCTTAAAACAAAGAAACCCAAACTAGTCTTTTCAATTGCATAAAAATGATCTTTCAAACAATAAGAAAATGAAAAAAGACCAAGAAAATTCAACTTTCAACTGATCACCGGTCCTTAACTAATCAAACACACTCAGATTCTGAAATCAAAGAGTATGGTTTTGCCAAGAAAAGTCAAGAAACGAAAGTCAAGACAAAAGTGACAAGAAGAGCCTTTGAAATCATAAGACTGTTCATGCATGAAAACGAAGACAAGAAAGACATCAATCAATGGTCCAAGAGACTCTTTTGAGGCACCTAGACTAATCTAGGCAGTTGAAGATGCCAAAACTCAAATCCAAAATTTTGAAAAAGTGAGTTCGTAGGCTGGCAATACTACACAGTGTGAGAATTAGGCATTCTCGCAGGTGGACCTTTGCAGAGTGCGAGAACCTCGCACTGCAACCTAAAGCCAAAGTGCGAACTCTGTGGATTATCATAGGCTACAGTGAAGTGCAGTGCAAGAACCTTTGAAACTAGTAAAAATTTTGGAAAATGAAGCAAAAATTTAAAAGGCCTATGGACCCAGAAGGCCTATCAGAATATCCTAAAGACTCAGAAATTGATAGGAAAGGAGAAAAGTGAAACAAGAGCAAATGGCCACAGAAAAATACCAAAAGCCACAAAAAAAATGGGATGTTCCCCAGTGGAGTCGCCAATTTTGTTATTGGATAAATCCGTAAGTGCGGACACTAACCAATCTCCCTAGATCCACCTGGATCTAGAACAAAGCAAAACAAAACATGACTCTTTCCCTAGATTATAACCATTGAATTAAATATGAGGCAAGAACAAAGAACATACCTTATTATCGCTTCCTATGGTCTTTTTTTCTCCCGCTTCGCTTCAGTGCTCTCGTGCAGCCAAGACCAAGACAACACAAACCAACCAAAGAGAAGAAAGCACAATCTATTCAACAGTCAATCTATGTATATGATCAAGGAGTTATACAATAAAGTGGAAATAACTTTATGGGAAAGGGACATATTACTGTATCATATTAATGGAAAGTAAAGATTACAACCTGAGCCTTGATGTCGCAAACTTCCTTTCAATGGCCCTTGGCTCCGACACACACACTTGCTCACTTGCATGAAGAAGATCAACCCCTTTGCATGAAGAAGTACACCATCATCAATACATCATCATGATGACCAAAATCATGGGTAACACTAACTTGATAAAATTAATGATCGATCCTATAATACATGACCCCACTTGGCCAAATACGCCCACTAAGTTACCTTCGGATATTCCCAAATTCGAAGGAAAACCCAGAGAAGACCCTGCTAATAACATTATGTCTTTCCACTTGTGGTGTTCTTCTAATAGCATTATGGAAGATTTCGTTCACTCACAGTTGTTCCAACAAATGCTCATCGTTCCCTCTGCTAAATGGTATGTGGATGAGAAAGTTGGGTCCCACTCAACTTTTGAGTCATTGGCGAAAGCCATATTATCCTTCTTCCAACTCCCAATGTGCATGACACCATCTTGGAAATCATATCCAAATTCAAACAAACCTCGACCATCCATATCACCTATCAAATTCATGAATGGTGAAGAACAAGGAGTATTTGCAAAGAGGAAAGCACCCCACAACAAGGACTATATTGGTTCCTCAAATCACTAGTCCCTCTCCTCACTAAAGATGTCGCCACCACTTTTCCCCAAACTGAAGACAACAATATCACTAAGGCCCAACAATTTGACTTGATTTACTCTTAATTGGGGTACCTTTATACAGTTTTACCAGATGCTCCTCGCCCTCTACCCTTTTGTCAAGACAAACTAGGAACATTGCACGTTTTTGATGGGTTGATTGGGTCCATGGCCCATATTCACCCACACGCTCAACCAATACCCACTTTTTGGGCCAATCCATACCAACCATCATATGGGGGAAACCCATACTACCCTTCCCCACCACATCAGCCACCATTCATGGCACCCCCCCCCTCTAATCATGGGACCACCAGTACCTTCATCCCCCACTCACCTAGTACCCGTACAACATGCAGGCCCTTTTTCATCCACAACATATACTCCTAACCCTATGGGAGGCGCCTCCACTTCATACAACCAGTACAGACCTCCTGAAGGTAACCCTTACTATCCCTTCCTTGGCCCTCCTCAACATGATGCCCCAACACATGGCAAATAGTAGGCAGAGGTAAATTTCACCCAACCCTCTCCTATTCAACAAGTTCAAGCTTTTGAAAAATTGAATACAACCACCCTCCTCATCAACCCAACAATAACCAGAGAAAGGGAAATAATAGAAACCAAGGACAAGGAGGCAACCCCAAATAATTGAATGCCCCAATTGGGGGCAACCAAAACCAAGCTAACAAAAACCTCAAGGAGGCAATAATAATGGAAAACCACGCCAAGGAAGGAATAATAACCTTTGAACCGATTTCTCATGTGCATTATGTGGCGAATACGGTCATTACACCCATAATTTCCCCCAGATAGTCGATTACAAATGAATGAAAGAAGCTATGAATCCCTAACGCCCTCCCCCACCCCAAGGACCATAGAAGGTACCTCCCAAATACATGCCACCACCACCACCAGCAGTTTGGCCAAAACCCGATTCCCCATCAGGTAGTTATTAACACCTAGCATGCACCCATCACTCCATTAGGTGAGGTGTTATCGGACTAATCGGTAGGTGCGGACACTAATTGATCTCCCTAGATCCACCTAGATCTAGAACAAAACACACCATAACATGACACTTTCCTTAAGTTTTAGATATTGAATTTACTAACTAAAGAGGGATGGGTGACATACCATTTAAATGTCACTTCCTCTCGTCATTGCCATCCTAGCTCTGTTCCAATGCTCATACAATGATGATCCTGCAAAAGAACGCAACCAACCAAAGTGATAGTAATAGCATAAACTCAATATAAACCTATGTATGTGATCAAGGAATCATACAATAAAACACAATAAGCTTTATAAGAAAGAATCATATTAATGTATCATATTAAATGTGAAAGAGAGATTACAACCATGGCCTTGATGTAGTAAGGTCCCTTCCAACTATCCTTCGTTCCCCACACACTTTCACTCCAAGAATTCTGAGAGCATAGATCTGATAATATTCACAATCTATCTTTACAAATCAAATCTCAAAGACACTCCAACCAAGCTAATAATTCCAAGCCAACCAAAGCTAACAATCTCCAGAACCCCTTCTCCATGAGAGATCCTCTCCTTTTATAAGTTGAAGAGGATAAGGTGAGGAGGTTAGGATGATCCCACTAAA
>ML816720.1:3062-15719 GCA_009831015.1 Picea engelmannii | reverse complement strand
TCATAATGATGGAATATGATCATCAATGCAATATGGACCCCACAATGCCTCTCAAATACCCCTGTACTCGCTCTAGCATCCATCTGGCTACTCTGGTCATCATAAATCTCTGCCCTGTGATGATGTCCCAAAGTGGGGACATTATAGGTAGGGGGGTAGAGGGCCCATAGTGATAATAATGGAGGCCATTCAATGTAAGGTGGAATAAGTCCACTATATTATTAAATAAGGCCCACTATGGTAGTTAGATAGAATAGATGGGTAGTTAGATATAATAAATGTAAGAGGACTTCTTAGAAGGTTCAACTTTTAGAAGATTCTTTTTCTAGAATGTTCTTAGGTGATGGTAGCACTATATAAAGGGGTTCAAGCAATGTATTGGGACATGAATAAAAGTATTGTATTTGAGTGGTAGCTCCATAGGAGGATGCCTCATTGAAGAGGCAAGTGAATAGGAGAGGATCCCTTCCATAATAGGATCCATTGTATGGTGTTGCCCTACCTCAAGGGTTTTCTTATAATAAAGTGGTAGTTTTTCTATATTGTTCTTGGTAAAGAGTTTTTGCATATTGTTCTTCTATATATATTGTGGTCTTTTTTTTGGAACATTACATCATTCCTCAGCCTCCCTTAGAGAGTGCCTTGTTCAGGAACACATGTTTCCCTGACCTCCCTCAATGAGTGCCTTTTTCAGGAACCCATCATTCATTGGCCTCCCTTAGGGAGGGCCTTGTTCAGAAACCCATGGTTCTCTATCCTCCTTTAGGGATTGCATTTTCTAGGAACTCATTGTTCTGCAGCCTCCTTCAGGGAGTGCCTTTTCCAGGAACTCATTGTTTTGCATCCTCCTTTTGAGAATACATTTTCCAAAAACTCGTTGTTTTGTGGCCTCCTTCAAGAAGTTCCTTTTATAGGAACCCGTAGTTCCTTGGACTCCCTTAGGGAGGGCCTTGTTCGGGAACCCATGGTTCTTTGGCCTCCTTCAAGGAGTGTATTTTCCATAAACTCATTGTTTTGTGGCCTCCTTCAAGGAATTCCTTTTTCATGAACTCATTGTTCCATGGCCTCTCTTAGCGAGTTATTTTTTCTAGGAACTCATCATTCCCTACCCTCCTTTAGGCATTACCTTTTCTAGGATTACTTTTTCTAAGAACCCATTGTCCCGTGGCCTCCCTTAGGGAGTGCATTTTTTGGGAACCCATGGTTCCATGGACTCCTTTAGGGAGTGCCTTTCTCAGTAAGCCATCATTCCTTTCTCTCCCTTAGGGAGTGCCTTTTCAGGAACCGATCGTTCATTGGCCTCCCTTAGGGAGTGCCTTTTTTGGGAACCCATGGTTGCTTGGCCTCCTTCAGGGAGTTCCTTTATTAGGAACCCATATTTCCTTGGCCTCCCTTAGGGAGTGCCTTGTTTGGGAACCCATGGTTCTCTAGCCTCCCTCAAGGAGTTCCTTTTTAAAGAACCCATTGTTCGTTGGCCTCCCTTAGGGAGTGCCTTTTTCTGAAACCCATCGTTCCCTTGCCTTTTTCAGGGAGTGCCTTTCTCAGGAACCCATCATTCCTTGGCCTCCCTTAGGGAGTTCCTTGTTCGGAATCCCATGGTTCCCTTTCATCCCTCAAAGAATTCCTTTTTCAGGACCCCATCGTTCCTTGGCCTCCCTTAGGGAGTGCCTTTTTCGGGAACCCATGGTTCCCTGGCCTCCTTAAGGGAGTTCCTTTCTCAAGAACCCATCGTTCCTTGGCCTCCCTTAAGGAATGATTTATTCAGGAACCCACGGTTCCCTGTTAGGAACCTAACCTCCCTAACCCCTCATGTAGGTAGAATAATATATTTCCATGTATTAAAGGCCAATATTAATAAGGACTATCAATAGGGAAGAATAAGTCAAATGTAAGAAGACCTAATAGAAGCTTCCACTTCTAGAAGGATCTTCCTCTAGATTGTTCTTTTTGATAGATATATTTAGTATAAATAGGAGTAGAGGGTATGAGAAGTTTTTTCCTGATAATTATTGTAATAGAGCATTGTTTTGTTGGAGGTTGCCCCCTCGAAGAGGCAAGTGAACATTGTTTCCTATCAATAAAGGTATTATGTTGGTGTTGTGGTTTCATCTATTGTGTTGTTATTTTGTTATTCTCTACAATATTTTTGTTTTTGGATATTATAATAGATCTCTACCTTACAAGTGGTATCAGAGCACTTTCCTTGGAAAAAAATTATGGGTTAATTTTTTTCAGGGTAGAGATGTATTCTGGCATCTTAAAGCTACAGAGATTTTTCATTCAACGCATCTGAGGTCGGGGAAGCATACACGTGGGAAATACAAGTGGTACTTAAGAACACATTATTTTCCACCCTTGTAACCCCTATTGGTACCCCTTTGAGTGGTAGTGCATGAGACAACACCTGTATACAAATTGA
The DNA here is from genome assembly GCA_009831015.1 of Picea engelmannii. Classification (NCBI taxonomy): domain Eukaryota; kingdom Viridiplantae; phylum Streptophyta; class Pinopsida; order Pinales; family Pinaceae; genus Picea; species Picea engelmannii. Next base: position 13,300 of record ML816720.1, on the reverse strand, counting down.
CCTAGATATCCTGAAGCCCTCCATAGATAAACCAATTGGTCACCTGATTATTATATTGCAATTGAGAATAGCACTCGAGAAGATACTCTCTAGTACCTGGGTGGTCAGGTAGTATGGCTAAGGGCATGATCTAGACTCCTTAGTTGGTGCCCTGAGATATTGGGTCGAGTACTACTATTGAACCTCACGCATATATCAGAGAGCTATAGCACAGGGAAAACCCTTGTCTATAGAAACCCTACATACCCTAACCCTTGGGACGGAAATATAAATAGAACAGACAAGATCTGTTTTCGCACAACTGTTCCTCCTGCATTCTAGTTGTGAAATTACTGCACATTTCTTCCTGCTAAGAACTTGGGCATTTCAACACTGCAATATTCTTTATATTGGATTCCTCTATTCGCCCTGATCACAGCCATACCTATCATTTTTCAGCAAATTGTTTTTCCTGTGGACCCGAACCCCTTCGGACAACCTTATTTGGGCCTTACCCCATTGGATTCCCCTCGTCGCTCTAATTTTCGTGATACCCTTCACCCGTAAACTCTTTTCTGTGTGGTCCCACCCATCCCTTTCTGTTTTCCCTATTCATTATGGCCCACACTCATAGCCAAGATTTGGAAGCCTACTTCAATTCCTTGTCCTCTAATTTCACAGAGACTCAATAAGAAGTGAGGAAAATCAGTGCCAATATTTCTACCATCAATAAAAACATGAATTCCTCCATAGACGCAAAAATGGAAACCATCAAACAGAACCCCGCTACTCAACTTGTATCCTTCACTAACACAATCTACACCAAGCTGAATATCCCTACAGAACTTACCTCCTCTGACCCACCTTTTCACCCCAAAGGTGAAACTTCCTCTAGTTCCCAGAATTTTCAGCCCCATCACTTTCAGCATGACCTACGCCTTCCGCATGTGGATGTAAACAAATTTAATGGCTCGAATTCCACCGGCTGGGTAACTCAAATGGAAAATTATTTCTCTTTGTATGGAATTACAAATGAGTTGATAAAACTCTTCTATGGTGTTCTCCATCTAGATCAAGAACGTTGGCAAGGGTGGAAATGGAGAAAAATTTCCGCCAATGGTATGTGTCTTGGACACAATTTGTGGCATATCTTTATGAACGCTTTGACACTAACACAACCCATTTAGGTTGTTTTACAAAGTTGAAACAATCTGACACAATGGAATACTTTATAGTTGCATTTGAGCGATTGGCTTTCTGCACAGAGGACATGTATGATGCTTTTTTCTGAGAATGTTTTATCAGTGGCCTCAAGGATGAGATTTTTTCCCATGTCCTCATGGCTCGGCCTCAAAGTTGGGTGGAAGCTACTAAAAGAGATAAGGAATCACAACAGGTTGTCTCTTATCAAACCAGAAAACCCTCCTTTATTCCTCACCCTAAAAGAGTTACTCCCACTCCTCCTTCCACTCCACTAAAGATCCAGAAATTGTTGAACACCAACTCAAGCACCTTTGTTATAATTATGATGAAAAATATTTTCCCAGGAACAAGTGTAAGGAACAAAATATTTTTATGGCCATCTCCGAGGATGTTTCTGAAGAATATTTTGAGGCCCCCCCTGTGGCCGAGTCACCTGAACCCACTGACATGACCCCACCTTCTGACCCTCTCGATGTTGAATTGGTCATTTCCCTTAATTATTTCACAGGCTTCTCTACTCCCTAAACCCTCAAGCTAATTGGTTACATTAAGCATCAAAAGGTCATCATCCTTGTTGATAGTGGAAGCACCCATGATTTTATTCATCACTGCATTGACCAAGAAACTAATTGTTATATTCATGTAGTCAATAATTTTCAAATCATGATTTCCAATGGTGGGTCCATGAAATGTGGGGGGCATTGTGAAAATGTGTGTCTCCAAATTGATCAGTACCACATGAAATCTCATATGTTTTCTATCGACATAGGTGGTTGTGACATTGTGTTAGGTGTCGAATGGCTAAGGAATCTGTGACGCAGACCCCCAAACCCTCGGGTCGAGGTCCATTCAGGATCGTTCAAACAACCTCCTCAAGCCGGATCATCTCCTTTGATTCCCTGTTGGAATCTTCAATCTTTGATCCACAGGTCCTTCATGAAACTCCACCTGCACAAGCATGCAACCGGCGTGAGCTTCCACCTACACACGGCCTCAGCACGACCGCGACCTTTTCCTGAAATGAAAATTTTGGGTTTCGGGACTTCCTGAGTCCTGATGTCGAGAACCTCTGCCTTTTCAATCCTCCGATCTTCAAAATGTCGAAATGCCTATGCCCCGGCTTCCTCCTTCTTTTGCGTTTTCAAGTTCTCCGAAGCCGAAGTGCTCGGATCTCTTGTCCACAGGATCCCCTAAATCCCAATATCTGGTATGCCGAAATTCTCTCGACAATACTCCTTCTCCTCTTTTCGGGAATTCACATTTCGGAATTCCATGACTCTCAACGCATCAAATCTTCATTGTCCTCTCATACTCCCAGTAGCCGAAATACCGAAGTACCGAAATGCTCTTTTTGGGACTTCTCTCCCGATGTCTGGATCGCTCCACGTGTCCTCGCATGAATGGACGGTCCAAATCATTTTAGGACTTCGCCACTCGCAAAGTCGAAAGACTCCCTTCTATGCTTTCCGATGTCTGAATCCTTCTGAGCGTGCACTTTCTTCCCGAACTTGGAAGAATTCCCAAATGATAAAGGCCTCGACCTTTGATTCTTTTCTGCGAGCTCTGCAACACTCGATATCGCCTGCACACTCGAAGACATTGTCCCTCCTGAGCTTTTGGGATTCTAAACTCTCCAAAGAGTTCCCTGGCCTCTACGATTTTTGCAGCTATGGCTATGTGCATGAAAGCACTACCCCTCCTAAGATTCTCTCCTTGGATCCTCAAAGGATTCTTCGACTTCTGAACTCCTTGCAGAGTCTTTGCATGCATGAAGGTGCTATCTCTTCTGAGATTTTCCTGTAGCTTCGACCTCTAAGGAATTTATCCTTTTTCCTTCTCCCTCAAATGGAGAATCTGATGCCCTCCTGGCACTCTCTTTCTCAAGCAACTTCTTCCTGAGTCTGCAGGGTATTCAACAACCCTGTGAAGATCCTTCCTTGGACTCTTCTTCTATTCCAGAACTCAAAAGAGTTCTCTCTGTGCACTATGGCACCTACTCAATGCCCTCCTGGCAGAGTGTCTAGAATCCTCAGTGATTTTGTTTCTCTATGAACTCATAGCAGAGTTCCTCCTCAACACTATGTGCCTGTGCTCAATGCCCTCCTGGCAGAGCTCTATAGAACCCTCAGTGATTCTATCTTCCTCTTGAACTCAACAGAGTTCCTCTGTGCACTCTATGCACCTGCTCAATGCCCTCTTGGCAAAGCTCTACAGAACTCCTCAAATATTATGACTTCTACTGTGTCCTCCTCTACACAGTCTCACCTCCAAGGTATTCAACAACCTTGAGATCCTCCTCTGAGTCAATGATTTCAGTTGGTATGCCCTTCTAGCACGTCTTTGTCCAAATTCCGATGAATTGGAAGTGCACTCTATGCACTAGCCATCAGACCCTGCAGTGTTTTGTCACGCCTTCTTGGCATGAAGCCTCAAAGAAATCCAAACCTGAAATCAAAGAACCCAAAAGATAGCAAAACCTATAAGTCCCTGCAAATGCATACCTAACATACATCTACAACATATCCTCAATACACACATGAAAATACAAAATAAAATCGAAGAGATGGTTCGCCCCTTTCTATTATTATTATTTTAAACTTTGTTGGGGTTTGTTTTTATGTTGACAACGAATATGAGAATAAGACTATTGATGATAATATGAGTTTTTTTCGCCAAATTTCACTAAACTCGATTTGATTCTTTTGCCAAATTTCTATGAAGTCTGTTTGATTATTATGAGTGTCTTTGCAGAATTTATCTGAAGTATGTGAGATTATGTTATTATGAAAATATTATTTAATCATACTTAATATAATCAAAGGTTTGAATTCATTAAGTGTTTTATTTAAAGTTTTATTAATATAATCAAATGTTTGAATTCATTAAGTGTTTTATTTAAAGTTTTATTTAATCACTTTTGATTAAAGTTAATTATTAGGTGTTTTTTTTGTTTTTGTTTAATAAAGTTATGAAAGTAACATTAATGGAATTTATATGAATTATGTTTAATTTTTTCTTTAAATTATAATTAATTTGTTTAAGATAAAGTCAATTTTGAACATTTTACATGTTACATATATTCTTGGCTTTTGAATTAGTAAATTTAGTTTTATTTTGGCTTATTATCCACACTTAGTCTTCTTATCTCTTGAGTGTTAACTATGGATTTTTGATATGTTTTGGATCACACCTCCCTATATTGAATTCTTTTGAATCCCACACAAAATTAATTATAAAAAATGTGAAAGCACATAGTGTCTAGCATTTTCTCTAAGTTTTCTTCTTCATCTTATTTGAAGATACTCTTTTTTTTTTACCTAGTTCCTTATCCAAGCTTATTTGATCATTTCCATTGTATGTGTTGAAAAAGTTGGAACCACCACCTTCGACCAAATAGTGTTTATTTTTTCTTCTATAGAAGAGTGCATCCTTATCTTTTTTTCCAACAGAAAATTTCTCATATATATTGATATATTGTTTTCCAACAGTCATAGAAAGACAAGTCCAAAAGGAAAAGAAACAAAAGCTTCAGCAAGCTCCCAATAAACAAAGGAGAAACATAAACAAAACAAAGTCTAGAAACAAACTCAATATCTTCCCAAAGAAACTCAAAGGTCATAAACCACAACTACAATTTGACCGAAGTCTTTCCCCCAACCCTAACAAGGATGAAACATCAAAAAATGCCTCTCAAACATCTAAACTGAGGACCTACATAAAAAATGATTGATGAATAGGGTAGGGCCCTCTTGCCCCTCTTCCAGGTGGTTGTAGTAGATTTTTCCTTCATGGTTTTTTAAATCCCTCATGGATAAGACATCTGCTTGCTTATTATTATCTCTATAAATGTGAGTAAACATAAAGACCTAAAAGATTGACAGAGTTCTTTGATCATGTCCTTCCAACACTCCAGAGTGATTACCTGCAGACTACCTTTATGATTTAGCCAGTCGATGATAATCTTGGAGTCCCCAAATACTTGACGACCTGGGATATGAAGCCGGGATGGAAGATATAGTAAGGCCCAAACACCCAATAGCTCAGCCCTGGTGTTAGTACCTAACCCACAATTGAAGGTCCACTGAAAAATAGTATGGTTGTTGATCCTGATGACCCCAATAGCTCCACTTTGTTGACCCTGTAACTGAGTTGCTCCGTCAAACCAACTTGCAGGAATGTCTTCCTTTAATATCAGGGATAACCACCTCAGAACCGTCGCTCGCAGTAAAGTCTTGCATCCTCCTAACCAATCACACCTGCCACTCTCAAAAGTGATTTTGTTTCGTTCTAGCCACACTTGCCAGCAAATGAGAGATGGAAACATAGGACAATTTGATTTCTGATTTATCCAGCCTTCGAAACAAGAAGACACAAAGAGACCCGTCCAAGTTGTCTTAAGATTTAAGGCATTTAAAATTAAAGTCCAAACCTATTGTGTGAAGCAACAACCATCAAGTGCAAGACAGTCTCAGGATTTTTGAAACAAAGGGAGAAAACACTTAGACCCAACCAACCTCTATGCTTCAAATTGTCCCAAGTTAAAATCCTATTTTCCAGAATTAACCACGTAACAGTTTTAGTTTTGGAGCAAGATCTGAATCCCAAAGGTTCTGACAGCAACCATAAATTTTGGAGACCAAAGTTTAGAGACTAGAGCATTGTATACATTCCTCATTTTGATGTTTCCTGAACCATCACCATCAGTCCATATGAGAATATCCAGTCTATCAATCAACTAGATACCCGCATAGGACATAGCCCTGCAATACAATCCCCATACAGTTGCATGAGCACAAAGGAGTCCCAAATCTCCACTAGAATTCCACTGGGATATCAACACCCCCAACCGATCCGCTTCTATGGCTTGATAAATATAATGGATATTACACTGCCTTAGAGAAGTGATGAATGCAGGTGATAGAAAGGAGTTTAATCCCATACCCAAGATCTCATCCTTACCAATGAGAACCGAATGACCTAAACTAGGGCTCCAACTCAACCAGTGTGTAATTAATTTTTATCCTATAGATAAGAAGTGCATCCTTATCCTATAGATAAGCACTTCCAAACATCACATCACATGTATCAAACAATTCTATATCACATCCTACCTTATTGAAAAAATCATTATTTTGACAACCTTACTTTTACAATGCCTCGTTAATCTCATCATAGATTCTTTTGCAACCAACTCAATGAACATGGTTGTGGATGATCATATGTTTCCATACCAAGTTCACCAACTAACAGTGTAAAAATTTAGATTGCATTGAAAACCAGTATAAAACGAGCATTTTCCTTCTCGTTCTTCACCTGAACCTTCACTTAGAAGAGTTCATTTATTTCTCCACTTTCCCTTGGCTCTTGCAATGTAACACAAACATGATGTTTTTCCACATCAAAGATATATTCCTTGTACGTACATTCTATTTCGATAGTTTTCATTGCTCCTTTCTTAGACTCATACAATTTCAGAGGCAATTCAGAATGAAGCTTCCAACACTTTTCATCCACGTGTCTATCTACATCACAATGTTTGCAATGTTTCTTGAGATGTTTTCCCTTTTGGATTATGGTTGCAACTTTCTTTCATTTCTTTTGGTGTGCCTCTTCTCGATTGTTTTCTGACCCCTTTTCACTCCAAACTTGATACAAAGTTCTTTCTTGCTTGCTTCATCTATGATTATAACATTCAAAGGTTCCCATTTCTCTTGAATATGACTATGTATACCTACAAGGTAATTCATTACTACCCTAGGTTCTTGTAGAGATACCCAATTTGATGTCTTGCTTTCATATCTCATGTATGTAACAATGGGAACTTTGTTCTTTCTCTTGCAAATAACATTGTTATATGATGAGTTGATCCTCTTCATAACCTTTTGCATAGAATTGTAACTTGGTCAATTTCTTAAAGTGTTCCCATTTAGTCACCATGTGTTTCTTACCCAACTACAAAGCATCTTCATAATTCTCCCATCAAATCAAAGCATGACAGGGAAAAATAAATATGATGTTAATCTCTTTTTCTATGCAAGGTAAAATATATTAATAGTTTCTTTAGCCAATAATTGAGTTTTTCAACACCTATTTGCACATTATAAGAGGGTATTTTGAGTTTTGCTTCCATCTTGAATGGAGTGTTAGAAGATGAAAGAAAACCATTTTTATCACTAAAGATTAGATGCATCTTATCTTCAACATACTCATCGATAACATATTCGTCTTCGTACTAGAATTACAATGATTTCTCTTCTTCCTTCTTATACTTTCTTTCCATAAGCTACAACACCATCTCAATTATTGTCGTTGTGTTTTTCTCCAACCAAGTGATTCTAGTTCCGAGGCTCTAAGCCCTTTTTTCTTCATGTGAACACCCCACCATCTTTTGCTCACTACTCCTCTCTATCCTTTGCAATTTTGGCTCGCCACTTTCCTCATATTCACTACAAGTCTTCCCCATAAAGGGTATGGTCAAAGATCATCCTACTCTTGTACCAATATGTTTTGTTAATTGTCGAAATTATTCCTCTAGATAGTGCATCAAAACAATTCTTAGCAGAAATATCATTATGCTACTATCATTTCTAGTGATAGTCCCCAAACCAACAATTACTCCATTTTCTATGAAATGTTAGGTGTAGAAATTAAAAAGACATACAYGAAAAATTATTTAACTCAACAACACACAAACAACACCCTTGAGTTACTTTGGAGAAAATCTCAATCAAGAAAACACTCCAATAAAGAGGCTTTGTTTTATTACTCACCATAGAAAGATTACAAATCTTTGAATGCATGTTGTTTTTCGGAGAATCCCCAATGAATCATGGTGAACCATTGATAGACCGAAGGGAAGATAACAAACTTCAATCCAAAATCAATCAATTCCCGAAAATAACTACCAAGGATAAGAGGAAGGAAGAAAAACCTACGATATGATGACTAATTCATTTGTGTTCTCCGCATGCAATTACAATCATTTCTTTAGATTTGCACACAATAAGAACAACCAACCTTCCTCAAATCCAAATAGGCATATAACAATGAATCATGATAAAGATGTGAAATGAGGACACAAATCCACAGTAAAGCTATTCTAACTAATTATCAAGAAGCTACTTCAACTTCAAATCAAGAGTTAATCAATATATCATTACAAACATTTGGATTATGATTTGGGGAAGGGAAAGAAGAGAGATATTCACAAGTTTATTGATCATCAACAACAAATATATATAATACCTTATGGTTGTTGTTGAAACCTTCAACACTTGTGTTGAACCAATATCTTAAAATTAACCCCTTAATTGAAAATAGATGCTACCATTAGCAACCTTTTTTTGCAAGGGGGGCTTACCTTGCAACAATTTTGAAACCGTAGCCTAAAAACTATGTCTTAAAAATCAAAACAAATGCAAAGTAAGGTGGAGAGTGATTCCAAGAATTGCACCCCCCAATAAATTGTTCCCCTATCCTTAATCCCCCCTTTTCCCCAATTTGACTCTTCTATAGTGATAATGTTCATTATAGATCAACAACCAACCTTTTCCAATTATGAGGATGATCTTTTAGATATATATGGTTCTATTTATTTAGTTCCACATGACCATGGTGGGCATTTGGAGTGCAATACTCAACCATTCATCACACTAATGTGTCATTGGTTGGGAGTTAGCATAACCACCTAGACATAGGACTTAGGTTTATGGATGAAATTCTTAGAATAATTCAATATTGTGTGATCTAGATTATATTGAGAACATAATGAAACACACAAAAATATAACAAAGAACAGAGAAATATAATGAAACCCAACTTCTATTAATGAATAAAATAACAGGAAACTGCAGAACACAAACTGACTAGAATGGTGGTAGCTTATCTCTGAAGAGAAAGAGATGTCGACTACGCTCATTTGAAAAATGTCGATTACAAAGAGCCCAGAAAGGGCCTTTTATCATAAATCCTAAAAGACAGAAGGAAAAAACCCTAAACATCAAAACCCTAACCCTGGAAGATGAAACACAAAACGTATTGTGGGCCTCGAGGTGGTTAGCTGATATGTTAACTTCCTTGGGGCACAACTTTTGCATATGATCTGTGTTTGGGGCACATGATAGCTTTTTGGAAAGCACACTTCGAGTATTACAACTTTTGGTTGGGGCCAAGGCATGTTTTTTTAACCCTTGACCTCATGAATCTCCAAAAAAGCGTTGTTTAGGGCCTCAAAACAACTCCAGAAGTTTGGGACCCAAAACATCGTAGAAAAAATACCAAGAAGGTTACAGAGAACTATTGAGTTAGTGGAAGAGGTGGGAAACCACCGATATCCACTTGGATCATTGTGGCTAGCACTTTTACATGGGACCCTACTTCCTTGGACTACTTCAACGTTGCAGTCAACGCCCATGCATGGAAACCTAGTTTAAAGGTGTACATCATCATTGTAAGCATTGAGGACAATGTTTCTTAAAGGGTGATAGAATGGTGGATCCTCCCCAAGGATGTAATGGAGGGTATTTGGGCCCAATAGAATAACAACAGTGGTGGTCATTCAGATAAGGTGGATTAGGTCCACTGTGTTTATTAAATAAGACCCACTAGGTAGTTAGCATTGAATAAATGTAATATGGCCTCATTAAGGAAAATCCACTAGGTAGTTAACATTTGGTTATGATTAAGGTTTTCTAGTTAAAGATAAAAATAAGAATGGAATCCTCCTTATAGATCATGTATTGGAAGATTATTGTATTGGAGCTTAGCTCATTGAGACTTGTCCCCTCAAAGAAGCAAGTGAATAGGAGTTGATCCTCCCATAAATGGATCATTGTCTATTGTTGTCCTACCTTAAAAGTATTTTGATATATGATGTATTGAAGTATTTCCTACCCATTATTATACATCTTATGTGAAATCATATTTTCATATCTAAGTAAGTAATTGTGTGTGTGTGATGAATGATTATACAATTGATTATCATTAGTCTTTAAATAGTGTTTGAAGAGATCGATCATGTTAAATGGTATTTGGTTTATATATATATATATATATAT
>ML816719.1:32545-49084 GCA_009831015.1 Picea engelmannii | reverse complement strand
GCCTTGATATAGGGTACATACCTCAACAAATCGAGGAATTTGTTGACATATTCTTCTATAGTAAGTTGTCCCAGTTTGAGTTCATAAAACTCTTTAGTCTTTTCGTCGAAATATTTTTCCGATAGATACTTCTTCTGGAAGTATTTCTCAAACCGTTCCCAAGACATGTCCTCTTCGCGAACCCCTTTCATATTCTTAAGGTCTTCCCACCAAATGGAAGCCTTTCCATTCAAGTTGAAGGTGGCCACTCGGGCCTTCATATTCTCTGAAAAGTCTTGGACTCTGAAATACTTCTTTAGTCCAAGCAGCCAGGCCTCTGCTTCCTCTCCCTTCTTTATTTCACCGTCGAAGGAGGGTGGTTTGGCCTTTCTGAATTCTTCGAATTTTTGACCTTTGGAAGGATTTTTCTTCTTCTGTTTCTTTCGGGAATAGGAACTGGTTCTGCTGCTAGAGGAGCCTTCTGAATCGCCAGCTTCCTTCTCAGAGGAATCACTCGACACTATTCCTTTACCTCTGGGGTGGACCTTTTTCGAGGTGCTCCTCTCAATGTGGCCACTGATATGACCATGTTTTCGAGTTTCAGGTTCATGCTACATTTGTCTTTGTAGATCGGATGAACTCTGCAATAAAACTGCATTAATTTCTGTTTGATTTTCTTGTTCTTTCATCATCCTTTCATTGTCAGCCTTGCAACTTTGTAATTCGACCATGAGACTCTTCACAGTCTCAGCTAGATTTGGAGGGGTCCCTGCTACCCTCCTTTCGTCAGACTCTTTGTCTCTATTGTGAGAGCCTTCTCCCATTTCTTGGTGAGTCACCATACTATGCGTTGATAATTTCCCGCGGTTGATCTTCCGCTAGTGTGAAAAAGGAAAAACGTTGGTTGTTAGTAAATATTTATATTTATTTATAACCAGTACATAATTCATATTTTCACATGTACATACACACAATAGGGGTTTTTCATTCTTAAATTCATCTTTTGATTAGGAAGGTTAAGACAGGGGGTTATTCTTTTAAAGAGTGTTCCAAACGGAGCTTCTGCGCAACTCGTTCATGAGCCCAAGCAGGCCAAGTGTTGTAACCATGTTCTGATACATGGTTACAACACGGCATAATAAAATTTTTGTTTTTCCTCAAGGGGAAAAATCCTCGAAGTCCTACGAGGGCCTAGCACAGGCTAGTTCTTCCCTGTTCACCTCCCTGTGATAGTGGATTAGGACCACAGGCCAAACCAACCAGGTGCCTTTTCGTGTTTCATGACTCAGCGATACAAGCAAGTCCAATCTTAAAGGTAGAATGGCGAGAGGGCTCCGGAATGAAACCCTGGCCGTAGATCTGGGCACACAAATTCTAGTCGTCCAAATCTACCAGCCGCTTAACGACAAAGCACTAGCTCCCTTTCTTTAGTCCCTATCTCGATAGGACCATATACACGCCTAAATGCGGGCGCATTTCACAACTCGCGACCTCATGAGTCGGGAGTCGAAGACCCTCGAGTTTTCTTCACCAATCGTTGATACCCGAGATTCCGATATGGCATGGCCCCTCTTTATTAGCGTTCTCCACTCGCGACCACCAGCTAGGCCTAACTACTAGCCTTGCTCACAACTCGCAAGTTCGCGAGTAGAAAGGTTGAACCTCTGGGCCCTTCTTTTACAAATCCCTGAGACGCGAAAGTCAGAGAAGGTTTGACTCCTTTCGGGCTTCTCGGGACTCGCAACTTCACGACATGAGTTGTTGGGCCTTTGTGCCCCTTTCTTACGAGAACCCGAAGTATGAGAAGTTAACAGGATGTCGACTCCCGTTTCAAACGACACGTGTCCACCACCTGTCACCACTTCTCCCTCTCTCTGGGCATATTATCATTACACCACTTGCCAACCACGTGGGTCCCACCAAGCGGACATGCCACGTGTTGTACAAACTCTCACAACTCGCAAGCTCAGGGCTTCTATAGTTGGAACTGATTCCCTTCAACCTCCGAGACCCCGATATGCGATATGGCGAGGAGGTCCTGACTCAATGGTTGTTCCTACTTCTCGCTATTCGAGACTTCGCGACTCCAAGGGTTTGGTCTTCCACCTCCAAACTCACAAACCCCCAATACGCGAAATGGTCAGATCCCACGACTATCCTTCCTCTTTGATCAAAGGCCTAGATCACATCGCGATCTCGCGACTCGGGACTTCGTGACTCCAAGAGTCGGGTCTTCCACCCTCAAACTCATGAACCTCCGATACGCGAAATGGTCAGATATCTACCACCTGTCCTCTTTGATCAACGACACAACTCACATCGCGATCTCGCGACTCGGGACTTCGTGACTCCAAGAGTTGGGTCTTCCACCTTCAAACTTACGAACCTCTGATACGCGAAATGTTCAGATCTCTGCCACCTGTCCTCTTTGATCAACGACCTAGATCACATCGCGATCTCGCGACTCGGGACTTTGTGACTCCAAGAGTCGGGTCTTCCACCTTCAAACTTACGAACCTCCGATACGTGAAATGGTCAGATCTCTGCCACCTGTCCTCTTTGATCAATGACCCAGATCACATCGTGATCTCGTGACTCGGGACTTCATGACTCCAAGAGTCGGGTCTTCCACATTCAAACTTACGAACCCCCGATACACGAAATGGTCAGATCTCTGCCACCTATCCTTTAACATGGATTGTCCCGATGTCTTCGGAACTTTCGGGATGTAGTCGAGATCACTCTCCCGCCTAAGTAAAGGTTGAGATCAACGGCTTATAGGGCTCCGATGGGTCCCTAAGATCTACGGTCCAGGATCCCATCGCTATTTGTGAAGGCTGAAAGGGCAAGGTGTTAACGCATACGCTCCTTCCCTCGATCCGTCGGCGTTGACAGGCTTGGGGTATTCTCGGAAGGATTCCGATCATTCATTTACCAAGCGATAGGGTATTTTCTTTCTATATTTGAACTTGCTATCCCTTATGAGCTTGAATCACAAAGTTCAAACTCTCGGAGATTCAGGCTCCCATGACCCCGAAACCTTAGAAAGCTACTCTTTATTGCATAAGGGTTCCAGACCCAGATTGCATGGACCCTCAGATGGTTCTCGGGCAATTATCCCTGATCTTAATCAAATCTCTGGTAAGGTTCAGTACGATTACAAGGTTTATGGGGTAATTCTCGGAAAAGAGTGCTCTCAAGGGGCCTTCCCAGAATATTACGAGAAACTAAGCAAATAAGACGATTCTCCGTGGAGCGAACTCATGTCCCAGACTTAAACATTTGTGCAGAAAACAACTATGGCATGTAAGCATACACAAGCATCCATTCTATCAAATCAAATGTTAGGTAAATACTTCTATTCAAAACTATTTACAAGCACATAAAACTGAACATGTGATTATGGCATTAACTTCAAATAACACTTATCAGAAATAACACCAGAGGTGATGCAACTGCTGAGAGGGGTGCTCGTTTCTACCCAACCGTAGGCTCAACGACTCCGATAGGATTTACCACTAGCCACCCCCGAGCTGAGACCACGATACTGCGAGACTGCATCTCGGTTTTCCAGTGACCAAGAACGAGGGTTACTCTCCCCCTTCTCTGCTATCACTCACTCTGCATATCTCCAGCTTTCTTCATCCTTCCCTCACGTCTACCCCCTCTCGCTCCTTCCTCATGCATTTTCCCCTTGTGAGGTTGCGTGTGGCGCGATTTTCCTCGCGGTGGTCAGGCCCGAGGCTCCTACGGATGGGCAGTTCACTTCCTCCATCCCTCATTAATTCCCGAGGAGCCATCTACCTACCAACCTGCAAATAAATTATTTTTGGCCAGTGAGCTGCTCTTGGTTCTCCGGGCCAGTGAAGTCCAAATACGGTATTGGTTTCGGTGGAAGTTAACGCCACCTTTCCAAGTGCCTTCCACCACCTTTCTTCAGCCATCATGGTCTCTTTTTCAGCATATCGACCTTTTCACAAGGTCCATTCACATCACACATTCACATTTTTGAGTTTGCCACAGTTCTTGGCCAGTATAGTTATTTTTACAAACTGGGGGAAACAGGGTGTTACACCAGGCCCCGAGACAAAAACCTCCAGAATGAGGTGAAGAGTGACTACAACCAAATGATGACTGTTAATGTTTTAGGTAAAGTTTATGACTTGGCCCACCAATCTCAACCAAACTTTCAATGCCTCTCCACTAGTCTTGAGTAACCTAGTAAAGGTTTTTGCTAAGGGTTTTACTCGGCTCTCCATCTCTCAAGATCACCACCTGGTCATATAAGATCTCATGTAACCAAAAAATATTAGCAATTGTCTCTCCAATATTATTAATCTTACATGGACACACAAATTTATCCCACCGAGTATTAAGCCTCTTAACTTCTAGGAAGTCTTAGTTATTGGGTGATTATTGGGAAGTTTTAGTTATGAGATTCATTTAGCTAGTTTTAATCTTACTTCTTCATCTTTGTGAGCATCACCTGATATAATGAGCGCTAATGGACTAGTAAAATCATGAGAAATATTGATCATTTGAAACTAATACTTATGGATATAGGTCATGGATTAATAACTTACTCTACTGAATTAATCCCAAAAAATTATATATAAAATGTTAACTTCAATTATTAATTGGTATATAAAGTAAACTCCAAGTTTGTTTTCTTAAAACATCTTATAACAGTTTAAAAAACATCAATTTATCTTTAAAGTTATTATTAATTTAAAAAATTAAATAAAGATAAACATATAATTTAATTGAAACGTGAGTTGGGGCTTACTATTTTTTCTGCTCTAAACAACATATAAAAAGAGTTATATATACTTGTAATTAATATTTTCTCTATTTCATTGATATCCGTTATCTAATTTATCTAAACACAAATTTCTTTTCAAATTACATAACTACTTCATAGACCTTATGATTTTTTGGTGTGGTTTTAGGTTTGATTTTAGTTTTCATTTTGAACTCTGTCTATGTTACATTACCAATTGATATTTTACAACCTATATATACACTCTCTAGCTTTTTAGATTTGAAGAATTCATCGTGCAATAAATTTTAATGATTTAACTAAATACTAAATTAATGTATCAAATCTCTTTGTTTATGGAATGAGGTAGAACTTCTATGTGGTGATTTATTATTTATTTTATGCAAGTGTACATATCCTACCTTTAGATTCGAATTCATGACTTTCAAAAAGAAAACACATATTCTAAACCATTAGACCCACATGTTCATATATAACTTCTATTCTTAATTATCCATGCTTTCTCTTCTTGATTCGATCGTATTCCATCTTTTCTTGGCTCCTTAAGTGTTAGATAAGAGAATCATCCAAGGAGATTTGAGCAAGAGGGAATGGGAGGAAGGAATGAAACATGACTTCATAAAAAGGAAGGGATCAAATGAAAGCTAAAGCAATGGCACATCCAAATTATCAAATTAGGAATAATAAATGTCTCATATTGTTAGTTTGGGAATATTTTGATGTCTTCTCTATAATTCAATCCCTATTTAATATAACAATAATAAAGAACTCAATAAACTTAATAATTATTTGAAGAAACTTGGACGCAAAATATAAAACAAAAATATATAACACTCAATCGCCTTGATAATAATGGTAAGGAAATGAGGTCAAAATATTAATGGCCCCAGTTTTGGTAACCTTCCTTCTAAAAATTTTAATAAGTATTGCTTGTATTTGTTTCATGGAGCTTCTTTTCTTTTCTTTTTTTCCAAGGAAAACATCATGGTGAAACCCAACTGATGTTTCTCCACATGTGTTGATGGTAGCTCTAGTAAACCCATTAACATAAACTAATGAACCTAACACAAGGGATATAAACCAAGCACCTATTGGCACATAACTAGCCAAATACCCAGATTTATTAGTCATAAGATGGGTTTATAACTGTGGCAGAGGCACAAACACAAGAGCAGAGCTTATGGGTGCTTGGGCTACTCTCATGTTAGCAGATCATCTGTCTCTACATCGTCTTCAAGTCTTGGGTGACTCCAAAGTTGTAATTGATTGGTTGTCCAACAAAGGAAGGCTCCAGGCTTGTGAAATCGAGGGATGGAAATCCAAAATCAAGGACTTAATCAAGCATTTTCATTCTGTCAACTTTGAACATATTTTCAAAAATTACAATATGGAAACAGATCTTCTTTCAAAACATGCACTAAGAGAATCAGAAGGCAGAAGTACTTATTATCTCTGGTCTAATGGCACTGAAGAACCCAAGAGACATCTTAGTTTTCACTATATTTATAGATAATGGGGTTATTTTCTTCTATTTCAGTGCCAATTTTAGCATTTCTTTTTTTCAGATATAGTCGTTTTGTCATTTTGTAGAAGATCTGGGTGATCTCTATGTTACGATCTCGATCTCTTATTATAGGGATGTTTAGTCCTAGTGTTTTTTTGAACTATCTGGTTAGAGTACTCTTAGTATTGATCCTAGATATGGATTTGCAAGATGTAAACAAATTATATATCTAATATAATTGAGCAAATTTTCTATTGAAAAAAAAAAACTAGCCAAATACCCAATAAAATTTATGATAACCAGATAAACTAACCCCTTAAACTTATCTCATAAAACTTATAATAATTCATTTTGAGATCTTTATTATCTAACAAATCTACATTAAAACAATATTTGAAAATAAATATATTTAATGTTCATAATACTTCTCTAATCCATGCCCATTAATTCTCCAATCTCTATAAGGATTTGATGTATTAGCTTTCTACATCTTATTTAGAATTGTTACTGAATGCTCTTCAACCATGATGTTTTTATAATAATCGTAATTTTAAACATTATTGAATGCCTATGTATAAATCATTTGCATGAATTTTTTTTTGCTTATGAACAAAATGTATTCTAATCCATGCCTATTAGTTCTCTAATCTTTATAGGGATTTGATGTATTAGCTTCCTACATCTTATTTAGAATGGTCATTGAATGCTCTTCAACCATGATGTTCTTATAATAATCTTAATTTTAAACATTTTTAAATGCCTATGTGTAAATCATCATCTTTGATTTATGCAAGATTTTTTTGCTTATGAACAAATGTATTACATGTATATCACTAAGAATGTATTACATGTATATCACTAAGAATTGTCCATTTTGTTTTCTTAGTATTTCTATCCAAATAATAATTGTTCTTAAATCCTCTTCAACCATGATATTCTTATAATAATCTTAATTTTAATCATTATTGGATGAAATCTTTTACTTATGCGTATTTTTAATCCCTTTAATTATGATGTTTTTATAATAATCCTAAGTTTAAACATGATTGGATGAAATCATTTTTTCATATGATAATCTTAATTTTAAGTATTATTAGATGCTTAGTATGTATAAATCTTTAACTTATATAGTTTAAGTGGGCCTAATGGTCAAGAACATGTGTTTCCTCTTAAGAGGTCACAGGTTCAAATCCATAGGGGGGTAGGGTATGTATACTTTCGTAGACTTTACCAGTCAAATGGCTAGGCGGAGGGAGGTCCCTTGTCCCACAAACAAGGGGGTCTCATACACCAATTTAGTGTGTTGACTTGGCCATGACCTTAAAAATAGATTATTATTATTATTAACCAAAATATTATAGGTAGATTATTAAAAATTTTCCACTTTGTTTTTTAATATTACTATCTTAACGTGTCCGTTTTGGATTGTTTATGCCTATATCATAAATATTTAATATATTAAAATATTGTTTAGGATATATCACTCAAATCACAATTTAAGTTGTACCAAAACCACGTCTTTTCAAATTTTTAATTTGGGTGGCAATCTAAATAGGAATATGAATGGTAAAGTCCATAATTCCAACTTACATCCTTAAAAAAAAATCCACATTTACATCATCTATAATATCTACAAAACATTCAATAAAATGTGAATTAATTGCATCCTAAAATAAAGACACTTTTATGAACTCAATTGAGGACAATTTTATGGACTCAACTAAGGACGTCTATTGGACTCAATTAGGGATGAATTGGTGCACTCAACTAAATACATTTATCTAGAATTTAGTATGGTCTTAGTTGCCACCAAGAAAAAAAAAAAATGACACAACAATATATAGGTTTCTCATTACTTATATATTGGTTATTTATTATAAAAATATTAATAACAAATTATTTTCAATTATTTTACAACACTTGTAATTATGTTTGGCATAAAAAAGTGATGTTTTTTTCAAAGTATCAATGCCTCTTTTGGAAAATATGAATAACCTTAAAGCATTATTTTCTAATGTTGATATAAATTTGTTTCTTTAGAAAAAATTATATATAGATCGAATTGAGAATGAAATGGAAGAACACAATATTATAAAGAAAACAAAAACACAAGGTATAATATTGAAAGTAGATTATTACAATGAAAAACTAAACTTTATTAATGAATTTATTAATGAAAAATTACAATGTACATAGTAATACAAAGTGGTTAGAATGGTGGTAGCTTATCTTTGAGAAGATATGTAACAATTATGTTCATTCGTGAAAATCCTATAACAAGAGTTTGAAATGACATTTTATAATGATGCTAAAAAAACCATAACCTTATAATGATTAGGGATGAGCATGAATGTTAAGCATGAATCTAAGTTGTTCGAAAAAAGGGGAACCTTATTGGGATCATAACTTTTCACTCACTGCTATTTTTGGGGTTTTCATTAGTTCGTTGGAAAGAACATTAGAAAACTAAGTTGAGTCCTTGATGGTTGGGTATGACCACCTCAAAAATGCATGAGAAAGCCCCCAAAAATGTATTTAAAAATCATGAACAAAAACCAATATCAAAGCCTTCTTTGACATGGCTCTAGATGGCCACCTAGGTTATGTTTAAACATCACGATGTTGTTAACAAATATGTCACAATATCAACACAAAGATACTTCTAGACATTTTGGATATATTTGACAAAAATGTCGTTTTAGCAATATTTATGGATAACTACCAGCATAGATGTCAATAAAGACACTTTGCTTATGTAAACCAATTTCACCTAAACAACATTTACTTATGACGATTGGTCTTGAAGATGAATCTAGTTCAAGATTTGAAACATTGATTACAATATCTCTAACTGTGAATAATCTGAAAGAATTCTCTAAAATTCCTCACCACATAAATCTAAAAAACATCAATTTAATATCTCTTGATAAAAGAGAAGAGATGTTAAACCTTTTTATAAAAGAAAAGAGATGTTGGACCACTTAAACAACGTTTGGAATGTTGCTTAAAACACTGTAATGTGAAATACTACTTAAACAAGGATAGTTGTGGAGCAACAAGTCCTTGCCAAGAAGGGAAAAATATCGCTTCCCTAAAGTCGCTCGACTTGATAGATTGGTTTTTCTCTAGCGTTGGTTGGATTTTTAATGTAGGTCAGCAATTTATAAACCCGAGCACCTTTATCTCTCTGTTAAATCTCGTAGGAAGGAACCTGCAACCCATCAAAGACAAAAAAAACAACGAGTTAATTTATGACTAACAACCTCTGCTCTATCAAATCTATAGTTATGTTTTGTATTTACAGTTTCCTTGTGATTATCGTTTCAATGAGGTGGTCGAATTAGTATATTCTTGGACTCCCATTTCAAAAATCAAGACAAACGAGAAAAATGATCAAATAGTTTTTGAAGACGTCGTCCACGCGAACCTTGAAATGATGACCCTTATGTTCTATTCAACAAATAGATTGGAATTGGACTGGATGAAGACCAAAGATTCGGTTGGAAAAACTAATGGAGGAATTTCGGGCGGACAATATAGTTAACGAAGTATAAAATTCCAAAGTCATTTGGGTGCACCGTGGGAGAATTTGGATCAAAGGGCATTAACGATGAACC
The DNA here is from genome assembly GCA_009831015.1 of Picea engelmannii. NCBI lineage: Eukaryota > Viridiplantae > Streptophyta > Pinopsida > Pinales > Pinaceae > Picea > Picea engelmannii. Next base: position 39,204 of record ML816719.1, on the reverse strand, counting down.
TCACATGATTCTTTGTTTTATATGGAAGACTGAGTAGATGTTGTTCAAGGCGGCTCGGAACACAATGGATTGCTTGGTAAGTAGGAACATTTACAGACACAAAAAAAAACATTGATAGACACAGATAGAATTTGGCGAAGCAGCTCAAGCTCTTTGATTTTCACAACTTACAGTGTTGGGTGACCTATTCATCTATTGTTCAGAATGTGAAACGGTAGCTAAATCTCAATAATTTCTTTGGCATTATATCTGAATTAAGCCATGGAGCTTAAAGGATGACAAATTAATATAATTTTTTTCTAATATAATATATCTCTACATAGGAATACAAAGCAACGTCAAGTGAAACAAACCGGCTGCCCGGAAGCCATAAATTTAATAAAAATCTCTTCGAAACTAATGTCGTGTAAAAGTTGTGACGAGAGCCTTCTCAAGTGACGTGTGTCCATCTGACGATTCCCGGTCTTTCCTCCACCTGTTATACCACGATTTTTCATGGGAAGTACGTGCAAATCATGCTTCTGGCACCTTCACGAATTCAGAGACTAGCTTAAGCATGGAAGTGGTCATCTCGACCTTTCACTAAATAGAGAATAGTTGGGGAGAAGGCGCTTCCCCTTGATCTAGGAGAGCTCTTGATTCTGCTTGTTGAGTTCTTTGGATAGAGGGGTGAGAGTTCTCTCTACATAGGAAAGCATATTTGCTACATGATCCCTGAATTTCTGTTGAGCATCAAAGATCTAAAATGCCACAGCATATCCAAAGTCTTTTTGAAGAGGGTTCTCCTTCCCCTGATGTTCATAGGGTCCTCGATTGGCAAACATGAAGCGGGATATTCTTTTTCTTGGATGCTCGACTGGTTTCTTCCCTGCCCGAGACGGAGGGTTTGAGGGATTGGGCAAGGTCTGGCGCTATTCATTCTAAAGTTCAGTGTTATCCCAAACCAAGATGCGACCCACCATAAGACTGTGCAGGAGGTTGGAGCTAGAGGGATGGTAGCAGAAAGCAGAGATGCAAGAGTCTTCGGGAGAGAGCAAGGAAATTCACGAACCGCAGTGGCATAGACCAAAAAGGTTCCAAGACCAGAGAAAGCGCAGAAAGGGTTCTAAAACAAGAGAAAACTCAAAGAATAAGCATACATCAAGCCCAGGATAGGCTTCTAGGTGCATGACGAGCTTATATTTGAAGGCTAAAAGGTTGGTGAGATCATGATTATAATCCCCAAAGACAACCATCCGATCAATGATTGTCCAAGCGCATCTCCAGCATGGATTAGGTGCCAACAAATGTACTCCCATGGGCAGAATTAGGGTGAAGGCTTCTCCTCCGCTCGCTCTCATGATCAAACTAAGGGGACGATTGTTTAGTTATGGCAGTTAGAACGGGCATTCCATAGGTTTACAGTTATGGCGGTCCCAAGATTCTGTCAGAAGATGGAGGAGGCCGTTGCAAGCCTATCTGAGTGAAGGAACCTCTTACGCACGACCATATGGAGACCCTCTCCACAGTGCTCAGTCCTTCTTTTCCGAATTCGGAGATGAATTGCGACAGGATGAGGAGGCTCTTCTTCACACTCTCCCTCGCTAGTACCAGACTTTCCTTAGGCGGAGGCTTAGCCTTAACTCAGGTAAGCTCAAGTCCTTAGATTAGTGCATTCAACATTTTCTCCACGGTGCTCAGTCCTTCTTTGCTGAACTCAGAGATGAATTGCAGGATGAGGAGGCTCTTCTTCACACTCTCCCTTGCGAGTACTAGAATTTCCTTAGGCAGAGGCTTAGCCTTAACTCAGGTAAGCTCAAGTAGATTAGTGCATTCAACATTTTGTTGGTCAAGTTATGTCTAGTACCAGTACAAGAACAAACTAGACTGTGCAGGAAGTAAGAATACAAGAATTGACCAGACTTTGTAGGAAGTAAGAAGAGGAGGCCCTTCCTTGCTCAACTTAATGGATAGAAGAGGAGGCCCTTCCTTGCTTCTCTTGCTCGTCTTGAATCAAGGTGTGATAACTAGGTGACACAACATAGTAGGTGTCATAGCTATGAGAGACAACGTGCATAACTATGCATGAAGCAAAACATCTGTAAGGAGTATATGTCGCTTTCTATTCAATTTATGAAAACTTTTCTTAAGCTAGTCCAAAAATGATATAGCATTTAATGTGATGGAAGTAATGCTAGACTTAGTTCTAGCATTACTTGACTTGGAAAAATTACTCATGAAATCTTTGTTTGAAGGCGCGCATGAAATTGATTAAAGCTAAAATATTCTCCTCTTATGCCTCGGAAAGAGGCCAAATAAGACCTCCAACTCGAAACTTAGGTTACTTGATATGAATTTTCAAGTTGAATCGCATGATTTCTCAAAACCTTACCTTAAAACAAGGAAAGGTCCTCGATTTTTGAATCAAACTAATACGAAAACAAAAAATCGATTACTATAAGTCCGACAAGTCCTACAGCCCAAAGTACAGGGACTAAAAAGGTGAAACATTGACTACTCAAGTGAAGCTTAATACAACATTGCTTAGACACGTTTAAAGAAAGATTACAAGGATGTAAAAATAATTGCATGATTCAACATACGTTAATACACGTATTTTTGTTAATAAGCATGTGTGTGAAAAATATTATATCTAAAATAACAAGTTCCACTAATTATAAACACGTGTGAAAAAAAAATATATCTAAAATAACAAGTTCCACTAATTATAAGCATGTGTGTAAAAAAAATTATATCTAAAATAGCAAGTTCCACTAGATTAAAATAAGTTATCAAAATACAAGTTCACTATAAACAAATAACAAATAAATAATTAATTATCAATAAATTTATTTATTTATTTAATTAAAAAATAACATTTAATGACTTAACCTTTTTTGAAAATTTAATTTTCGTTAAAAAAATATCACATGTGTGGTATTAATATAATTATAACTACAACTATTTAAAACTATTAATATCAAAATTCTAATAACAACAATAAAAAGGTATTAATATCAAAATTTTAATAACAACAATAAAAAGGAAAATACTAAGGAAAATACTGAAACAAATAATATAATTTTTGTTTTTAACTATAGGAATTAGTAATTGTAGGTTTGATATAGGCTAAGTTTGAAATCAAGCCTACTGACTACCACTATAACCTGAAAGTATATCCAATACCTCGCAAGTTAGATATATCAATAACTTGTGACTTAGCAAAGGTCGAGGCGTCTTGAAGCCCATCGGAGTAGACCTCTATCCTAAAGATCCTCTACCTATCTAGCCTTATCACAATGGGCCAACATATCCACTCTTAAGAAATTGAACCCATATGAAAAAGACAACAAACATGCTACCCAATCACTCAAAGTATAAGCCCAATACGAAACAATTAATATAATCATAATACAAAAAAAATCATATAAAAAAAACTCCTAAATTTGAAAATTTAATTCTATTTGAAAATAATTAATACATATTATATGAAAATAACAACTCAAATCATTCATTTGTTTTCCAAATCATTCATTCACTTGGTTTTTGCACATGAATCTAGTTACCACATTGATTGTGAAACCCTAACTACTTGGAATAAAATAACATCCTTCCTATCTACATTGAAACCCTAGCTATATTGATTGTTGTGAAGATAAAATTTTCCTCTCCTACTAAAAATAATATCATTTGATGGTTGCGAAGATAATAATAATAATAATAATAATCTATTTTTAAGGTCACGGCCAAGCCAGCACACCAAATTGGTGTATGAGACCCCCTTGTTTGTGGGACAAGGGACCTCCCTCCGCCCAACAATTTGACTAGTAAAGTCTACGAAGGTATACATACCCTACCCCACTCTGGATTTGAACCTGTGACCTCTTAAGAGGAAACACATGTTCTTAACCATTAGGCCCACTCGGGCCCATTAAAACCATAATACGTTCCTAGCTTGATATTGATTTCTATGTATAGACATTTATATAGTTTCGTGAACTTGAACAATTTTTGAAACAAATTATGAATTTTGACCATAATCTTTTTTAAACAATTTTTCATATATTTTCTACTTTTAAAGAGAAACATCATAAGTTATTTAGTTTTAATGTCAAAATAGAAATACCAACCCAAGTTGATGGAAAACATTATTTATATCACATGTTGACTCCCGTTCATACCCTTTTATAAACACTTATCTTTCCAATAATGATGAATATTCTCTCAACATTTTATATGTTAATCCATATTTGTACCATATTTATTTATATGTTAATCCATATTTGTTTATATGTTAATCCATATTTGTACCATATTTGTTTATAAAAGGATTTGTACCATATTTGTTTATATGTTAATCCAAATTTGTACCATATTTGTTTATAAAAGGAAGTGAAAGGCGCTTAAATTTAATTCTCTTCCTAACCCAAAATCCCCCTTTCCATGTCAATTGGAACATATATTATTAGTTAGAACCATGCTTTAGAACCTTTTGTGTCGATGCATGCTTTATATGATAGTCTCTTATGAATGGTATGATTTGATCTTAAAATTGATGTAAGTAGTTAAGTTACTTAATATTGTTGTAGTTATGGGATTTTGTATTCATAGTCACACATTCTTGAAAAATCTAATGGATTTGGGATTAATATGGATTTGCGATCCTTGTAATCGCACACAATTACATAGCAAATTATAATTTGAAAATATATGTCGATAGACGCCTTTACCATTGAAAAATGGAGTGAAAGCAAATATTTGAATCACATAATTACATATACATATGATCGTAATCCAATTAAGGTAATCCATTCTCTACGTATTTTGAAGGCAAAAATGATCATAGTATAAATGTAGAAAAGTGATGATCTAACTATGACTATAATCAACAAAAAGGAGATGTCGATAATTGTAAAAACAAGCGACAGATTCTTTATTTCATGTGTAGCAAATACCATATGCAAAGGTTTCAAACCTTGTAGTTTTTATAGGATATGGGTTTTGTAGTGATGGAAACCATCTTAAATCTATAATGTGAAGGGTTCTATTTTAAATATTTGACTATTTAAAAAGGATAGATGAACTCATGTTACAATGCCTTATTGAACTTATGTTACAATGCCTTATTGATAAATGTCTTACTGATAAATGCAAGAAACTTCCTTGCACTACATAACAATTAAAGAAAATTGGATAAATTAGAACACAAACATGCCACTTATGAAGTACCTCATTTGACTAGTTGCAATTCTTCAATACTTGCCTCATCAATGAAGTCATATATATATTTTTAAATGGAACTGAACTGAAATTATATTAATAAAGTTGTGTCGAAGAAAACAACAGTCTTACAGGGCTATCGAGAAACAACTCAAGGCCTAGACATAATTATATCACTAAAACATCAAAAACTATAGCTTCGTCCAATTTGGAATCCTCGGCATTTAAACATATTACATCTGTTACAAATTGGCCTAGCAACCACAAAATCTTGAAAAACATTTACTGGTGGGAAGAAGTAGAGACTTTGAAATCAGAATCCCTGGTAGTAATGTTCCCAAGCCAAGATGCAAGGAACATCGCGGTTTTGGGTGTCTTTTAAAACTTTTATTGGTTGTGGTATTTCGTCAAACACTTTGCTTACTGTGAATATTTAGGTTGCGCTTAGGGTTTACTGATGTGTTATATATGTGTTTGCAGCAACAGAGAAGAAGATAAGCAATGTAACATACCTCAACCGTATGCAAGATCAACAAGATGATAAACAAGCCAAAACACTGTAGTTCTGATTTTGTTCATAAATAGAAGAACCTGCTACAATGAAGATGCCAATCTAGAATGCACATCAGATGGCTCCAATAAAGACAATAGAAGATATGAGCTGCTACAAAATGCTCCAATAGAAGACTACAAGCCTCCAAAGGTTGGATATCCAATGAAGATCGATGCAGGAGTAGATCTGGCCGTATGAAGAGTCAACCCCCAAGATGGAAGATGCCACACCCTACTGAAACCCTGAAGACCCTCAATAATTCGGACCTACTGCCAAAGACCTCCAAATGCTACACTGAATATGTCGAATTGTAGATCGGGATGAGTGGAGTCCCCTCCTGAAATATCAAACTGAAATACCAAGGGAAACTCCTCCAAATGCTAAATCCTCTAATTGAGTTGCGCCCTCCTAAAACTATCAAACCCTACAATTTCGGTCCTGATGAAGGAGGTGATCCAGGTGGATATCGGTGGCCACCCACCTTTTCCGACTGGCTCAAAACAGTTTTCTGGCAATTTTGGCTATTTACTATTTTTAGCAAGTTTAACTTCCGAGGCCATTTTAAGGGCCTAAATGAAGGTTTTTTTAGATCGAGGTTCTCAATAATAGCCAAAGGCATGATTGAGCCCCCAAAATGAATCTCCTCGACAATACCTTTCCAATGAGCTATCACACGCCTAAAACGGAGATCGTATGCAAAAGTTACGACCCCAGGAAGTTGATGTACTAACTTACCCAAACAGGGCCCGCATGACTTTTGGCGATTCATCTCCTAGGGTTAGGTTTTTGGATGTCTATGACTTTTGGCATTCTCGTCTATTGTAAAAAGGCCTCTAGAGCCTCATTGTAATCATCTTCTCACGGATGCGAGTAGCAGCCACATCTCTTCTCAGAGATAAGCTACCAA
>ML816719.1:0-27248 GCA_009831015.1 Picea engelmannii | reverse complement strand
GTAAAAAGGCCTCTAGAGCCTCATTGTAATCATCTTCTCACGGATGCGAGTAGCAGCCACATCTCTTCTCAGAGATAAGCTACCAACGCCCTAGCTAGTTTATTTCCATTCTATCTGTAAGCATATTTCAGTCATTTGTTATTCATGAAATGAAGTCTTATTTCCACTGCATCTCTGTGTTTATGTGTATTTCTGTATTTCATTGTGTTCCTACATAAATCCGGATTAGGAGGCCTCCAAATGAGTCCAAACTCAACCAAATGATAGATCGGGGTGATAGGATCCCCCTCCTAAAGTCTTAGGCCGAAATGCTATGAATAACTCCTCCAAACTGAATAGATCAGGATCTCAAAAATGCCCTCCTTCTCTCCAATTTGTCCCAATGCTCTAGGAAATAATTTGAACCATAAAACTCTCTCAAGATGCACTAGAAATCATGACTAAGGCCCTGCAAGTAAAACCCAAATGCTAGAATTTGTCGAAGCCCTTCCAATCCCTTGGAATGAACCTCCCTCAAAGAATGGTGCACCCCCCTTCCTGGAAACCCCCAATGGTGCGCTCTCATTCTCTTCCTGTGCCCGTGGCTGGTGTAGAACCCTTCTGCACTGAGTAGATCTGAACTAGAATGGTGTGGGAGAGTATTACATCTCCGAGACCAAGCTTGGGACAAGCTAGGTGGAATCTTTCACCACTGAATCGTCCTCTAGGGTTTGTTAAGTCAAAACCCTCAAAACCCCCAAGGTATGGGCTCTCTAGATAGAAGCCAGATATCAAAATGATAAACATACATGACTGAATGAATAGAGGCCCTTGCCTCTTATTTATACTTCATGCATTCCCTTGTCTCTCCAAAGTGACTTTTCTTTTTTAATTATTAATTAATTAATTAATTAAATCACTTTAATTAATTAATTAACCTTTTTACCTATGAAAAGTGCCTTATCTCTCCTAGTGGCTTCCCTGGCCACTGAAAGTCACTTCTCATCATCCTATCCCGTAGTCTTGTTCCTCCTGATTCCAATGAGATATTACACTAAGAGGTTCCTCCAAGTATTGTGCCCAAAATGACCTCTTTAGTGAATTTAATTAACTTATAGCTCAAAATACTCAAAATCATGGAAATCGTCGGAATGCAACGAAACCAAAGCCAACCTATGCGAAATGGATCATAATGATGAAATGGGATGAACAATGCAATCTGGACCCCAAAATACCTCTCCATAATCTATGTACTCGCTATAACCACCATCTGGCTACTCTGGTCATTATAACCCTCTATAATGTAATGATGTCCCAAAGTGGGGACATTACATTGGTCTACTAGAGAGGCCCTTCCTCGACATCCATGGGAGTTGTGCCTTGACCTTCATTGACACTTATTATAATTCCATCATTTGGGGAAGCTAAACCATGGTTAATTGACAAAAAGGCAGTGTAATGGGGGAAAAATTGAGCCTTTAAACGCCGAATTTTTTCCTCCATTTCTTCCATCTGCCTTGTCAAGGAGACAAAAGATAGCTCAAATTCCTAGAATTCTGCTGAGAGATATTGGAGTGCAAAGAAATTGGCTTGTGATATCTTCTCATGATGCCTGAGGATATTTTTAAAGTCATTACAAGAAGGGTCCATCATTGTCCATTGAGACAAGAAACCTGAAAACCTCCACCTGTCAAGGTACCAAAACTCAAAACCCAAAATAACAGGCGCATGAGAAAATGCACAACATGAAAAAAACAAGCAAACCAGGAAAAGAGAATTATTGTAACCCAAGGAAGAGAATTGATAGACCAAAAGGAGTATGAAGAAGGAAGTGAATGGGACCGACATTAGGAAGGGCCTGCCAACTAAGAATAGTAGCAACTCCTCAGGGGCTAGCAATCTAGATGACAAGGAACCCCTCAAACAAACACCAACCAGGAAACAAGACAACACCCATCCAGGGGAAGGATCCCACTCGAAATCTAGAGCAGAGTGATCCATAACCAGAGCAGCCACTGCACATAAAAATTCGAGGAGACACAGAGCATATTGAATGCTCCCTCAATTATCATAAAACTCCAAATGTGCAAGGGGGATGAAACAATTGTCGAGGACACATGCCATAAACACAGACCACACAAAGAATGAGGGGGGCTCAACTAAGGGTTAGGAAAATCCCCCCAAACTCCATTTGTAATTATCTCGCCACCCTCAAGATGTGCACCTAGCTTAGACATTTGATTTGTGAGGGGATTAAGTTTCCTTTTAACATGATAAATCCTAAATTCACCAAATCCATTAATGAGGGACAAGGTTTGAGAAACAATGTTGTTAAAACCGTTGCTTCCAAACTGTCTTTTTTTTGTTATCATTTGGACAACCATCATAAAATCCTTGAATACTACAATGTTGGTCATATTTCTCTCTCTTGCTATACATATGCCTTTGTATAGAGCATAGGATTCAACGACATTATTTGAGACCCTCCCAAGACCCATGCATAAGAAACTAAAGCATTTCCTCCGGGATCAAGAAGACTCCCACCTGCACCTGCCACCCCAAACCAATGAAGTCATAATCATACAAGTTAATCTTTGAAATTAGTGTAGACAAGAAAATTATCATATAATTCCTTCAAAGATTTTTCATAGGAGAGAACAATTTCCTTCTTATAATGCCCTTAGCAAAAAATCCATTTATGAATTATATATTATTTACAAGAGGCCTCTTTTTATTTTATACCCCAGAGATACTCTTCCACCTATATGTTGACCTCAAAAACAATGATTAACATGTTATCTCATACACATAAGAAAATATGATAACTCAACATATTTTATTTTTTTCAAAATAAGTGTTGAGCTCATTGCTTCTCAGGTATTTGAGCAATTCTTATCTTAGAATTGAGAATACTAAATTCTCTATTTATGAAGGCGGCCACAATAAATTCAAAACATTATAAACTCTCGTATAGATAAACCTATTGATAAAAGAGGAAAAAACTTTAAACTTAAGAACAAAATCATGATCAACAAGCCTTAGGAAATTGATTTGATTTTCCCAAGTTAGTGATAGACTAAGTCTAAAGGAAATTCAAAGTGATCAATAATCAACTGCATCGACAACCCTTGAAAATGGTATCATCTAAGTTTCCAATTAGGGAATTATTAATATAATATAATCGAAGGGTCAACAAAGGGCAAGGCCAAGGGTGACCCTGTTCCTAGTAGCCAAGTAATAGTTGTAAACTCGATAACCTAAAAACAACCCAAATGACATTAAGGAAAGTCATCCATGGAGAAAGTTGAGTTTAACAAGTTAACAAACATATTTATGTAATACTCATAAAAAGGGGAAACCCATTTAATGTAGGCATTTGAGGTCCTAAGAAGTAAGGTGGGGCCCACCTAGGGTGACCTCATGCCATGTGATCTAAGGGAGTTGTGAAAGTAAAGGTAAAGGATCCACCAGAACCTTTGCCACCTTTTTGACAAGTGCAACAAGGGGCTTCTTGTCCACGTTGATAAACCGCCCAAGTGTGTTCCCAATGGCCTCTAAGGCTTTCTCATTCCAGAGGTGCAGAGGCAGACCGAGTAAGAGTACCCAAAAATGTTGCATACGAAAATAATCCTGAGTAGGATCAAAACTAACACGCCACCGTTTCAACATTAAGCTGCCACCATCAAGCAACCAGAGCTGATCTAGGATAAGAGTAGAATCCTCTAGAGTTATGAAGTGAAAACTAAGCCAACCTTTTGATAGGATAGAAAACTATGATACGTATCCCAACAGTGGCCGCCAGAATGACTGCACCCAATATGCAAGGTCAGTTTTGCATAAGTGTCAATAGGATAGTCTACTCATGAGAGTACACAGAGCCATAGTTACCGAGTCTTCCAGGCCAATATCTTCCCCAAGCACCATTCCCTTTTTAGTCTTCTTAGTGCACCAAGGTCTAAGAGCAGGTTTTCTGCCCCCAATAGTATGTGCTCCCTTCGCCCGATGATACCCAGTGGCCCCTACAGGTCCCGAAACCACTAAGGGAGTATTATCCCCATGCAAAGCTGAAACAGGTTAGGTAGGAAGTGTATGTGGAGCCACAGTGGAAGCATCGGGGAGGAGTCCAGTGTTATTTACCCTGGGTGGTTCGAGAGTGGGCTTTTGGGTGTGCTTCCGAGGGAAGGGGAAACGATGCAACTCCTCTACAAAAATGAGAGACAGATAGTTTGTGGAACTTGATATCCATGAAGGTCTGTTGGAATCCATCGATATTGAATGGAGAGAACATCTCACCTGCCAAAAACTGGATTATCTAGGCATACCCTTCAGATGCACATATTGTAGACAAACTGGACACCTGAGGAGACACTGCTCTGGTTTCGCGAAGGAAGAGCAGTCAAAGAACACTATGTTGGATCTTTCTTCCAGATTGGAGTCCCCAGAAGTGAAATCACATGCCTCCTTCCCAGAGTATTTTGATGCTGACAACCTAGTTGCCTCAGATTCTATCACTGGTAAGCTAAAAATTATCTGTCCTTCCCTTTTTTTCTCGTTGATTTCTTGGGGAAAATAACAAATGGATAGCTCCACCATTATGGTTTCGGGCTCCACGAAAACACACTTGGGGGACACTTCTTTGGCTTGGGAAACTATTGGTACTTCGATTTCTTTTACAAATACCCACTTGTGGGGGGAACAAGCCATCATTTCGGATGAATCTGTGAACCCCCGAGTTCTAGATAGTCCTTTGGATGCAACTAACCGAGCTCCTCCCACTGATAATGACTCCCCTTCCTTTCCATTGGAGAATGGGAGTCTTGGAAGTACGTCCCTTGAACCAATGGAGGATTGTTGCAACCTGGACTAGAGTGAACGAGAGCCAGGGGATAGCTCCCTAGGAGCTGTTCTAGACACTTTGATTCCGACCTACAGAGAAGCTCTGTCTCCCATCCCCCTTCCTACCTACCCGGGGAAAACTATACTTCGACCACATGAGTCTGGTGAGGCCCTGGGCTATCCTAAAAACACTGGAGTGGACTTGGGAAAAGACCATACCTGGTCTAAGGGGTTGGGCTATGAGCACTCACCAATAAACACCAGGAGTGCCCGTTGAAAGGAGGGTCCACCTACTTCTCTTATTGCCGCAAATGTTTCACCACACTTTGATATAGGGGCACTTAGAGGCATGAAATCCCTTGCAAGAGCCGAGCCATGATTCTTCTCTCCCTTAATATCAGAGGGGTGGGGGGGACCTTGAAATCCACCTCCTTTAGAAGACTTCTTACCAAGACTTCTCTGAATATTATCTTCCTACAAGAAACGTTGGTAGATGTCCAGAAAGCCAGGACTTTTTTGAACAACTTTTGCCCCACCTAGCATACTTGTACTTCTAGCTCACTTGGTACATCTGGGGGACTAGCTGTTACCTGGGATCCTACAAAATTTGTTTTAGCTCCTTATCTTTCCTGTGGTGGTATCCTTCTGACATGTACCTGCCTGTGGAACAATCAACAAATCACTCTTCTTAATATTTATGGTCCCTGCACTGATAGAAAACTATCTTGGGACAAAGTGGCGACAAGGGGACTACTCGACTACACAAATTTGATAGTCGTAGGGGACTTGAACCTAACTACAAATGTTGGGGATGTGTGGGGTGACTCGTCTTCACAGGATCCCATGGTTGGTTACTTCGTTACATTGTTTCAAGCTCATGCACTGGTAGACTTCCCTCCAGATGTTTTAGTTCCTACTTGACGCAATGGTCATTCAGGATTAGAGGAAATTTCCAAACAACTAGACCGAGTCCTTATTTCTGAAGAACTAGCTACTGTCTATGGAAGGATCGGGTCTTGGGTTGATTCTCCTGCAAATTGACTCTCCATCGTTAATGAAGGCATATCCATTTAAGTTGAATTCAAGTTGGTTGCATGAGGTAGAATTCAACTCTATTGTCAAGGAAGTATGGAAAGACACCATATATCAGATCGAGTCGGGGATTCAACAACGTTTTGTTTGGAAATTAAAGTCTCTAAAACTTTGTATCAAACAATGGGAAAAAAACCATAGAAAACAAAAACTCCTTAGAATGAAAGAGTTGGAGAAGGATTTACAAGCCCTTCTACAAGCAGACACACAGGAAGGGGGGCACTGAGGTAGGAATAACACCTTGAAACTACTAGAAACTGAAAGGAATAAGATCCTCCTTGCAGAAGAAGCTCTGTGGAGACAACAGAGCAGAGCAATCTGGATAAAATGCGACGATCAAAATTCAAAATTCTTTAATTATTTTGCGAGCTATTGTCGAAACAAAAAAACATTTTGGAAATCAAAGATGAGTCTAGTATCACCCAGAGTGGACAACAAGATCTGAAGTCAATAGCTACAAACTACTTCAAATCCTTCTATGAGGCAATTACACACAACAATCTCCATGATCTAGTCTCTGTTGCCAGACTTTTCCCATGTTTGGTCACAATGGACGACTCCAACCACTTGGATAACCCCTGTACTTTATAGGAAGTATGGGATTCTCTAAAATCGTTTACCAAAGATAAAAATCCAGGCCCCGATGGCTGGACTGTAGAATTGTTTCTACACTTCTTTGAGTTAGTTGGGGCTGAACTTCTAGAACTAGTGGAAGATTCCAAGATTAGAGGAAAATTGATTGGCGTGCTGAACTCGACCTTCCTGACACTAATTCCTAAACACAACAATGCTACATCCTTTGGTGACTACAGGCCGATTTCCCTCTGCAATATGTGCTACAAATTAATCTAAAAAATCATTGCAAACAGGATAAATCCTATCCTCTCAAGGACTCTGTCGGGTGAACAGTTGTATTTTTTAAAGGGAAGATATATTTTAGACGCCATTGGCACATCCTAGGAATGCTTGCATAGTATAAAGGCGAGAAATACAAAGACACTTATTCTGAAATTGGATCTAAGAAAATCCTTTGACTGCATTGATTGGGATTTTCTTAGATTGATCATGACTCAATCATGCTTTAGTTATCTATCTATAAAGTGGATCATGAGTTGCGTGACAAATGCAAATTTCATTGTCTTGGTTAATCGTGAAGCTTATCCTTTCTTTCATAGTGGCAGAGGACTGAGTCTTGGCTGCCCACTCTCTCCACTACTGTTCATCTTGGTCATGGAAGGCTTAAGCCTGCTTCTTAAAAAAGGTCAAGCAGAAGGGAAGCTTACGGGGATAAAAGTGTCCAGGATTGTCAAGATTTTACACCTCTTTTTCGTTGATGATGTCTTAATCATGACCAACGACTCATTACATGAATGGAAGGAAATAAAAAACATTTTGATGACTTTCTATAGTGCCTCAGGTTTGTTGATAAATTGGACAAAGTCGACTTTCCACTTTGCTAGTTTACAAGAACACTCCTTGGAGATACTAAAAGACTAAGTCGAATTTCCACTTTTCCAGTTTACAAGAACACTCCTTGGAGATACTAAAAGATCTCTTTCCTTATAACTTTGTACACCTCTCTGAAGGTTTTAAGTACGTTGGTTATTTTATTAAAGTTTATTCATATAAGGCAACATATTAGAACTGGCTTGTTGCAAAGGTGGAGAAAAGAATTGGTCACTGGTGCAATAGATGGATCTCCTTAGGAGGTCGATTTACTCTCATCAAAGTTGTTTTAGAAGGACAATCAATTTATTGGATGGCACTAGCAGCCATACTAGCGTCAGTTTTAGACAAGCTAAGGAAATTAACCTACAATTTTCTATGGTCGGGCAGTATTGATTATACTTGCCTACATCTTTGCAACTGGGAATCCTTGGCCAAACCAAAAAATAAGGGCGGCTGGGGGATCAGAAACATTTTTCATTTTAATAAAGCAATGGCTGCTAATTCCCTTTGGCGTGTGTTGACAAAAGATGGAATCTGGCACTCTGTTATAAAAGATAAATATCTTCCCCACTGTTTGGTGGCCACTTGGTTCAGGACGACTACTAACTCTGTGAGAGCGACCTCTCAGATTTGGAGAAACCTGGTAAAATCGGTAAAATGGATCACCCATTGGATTTGTTGGAATCCAGTTTCAGGACACTCAGTTATCCTTGGAAAGGATTGTATTTTAGGACTGGATAAGGCATCTTACTTATCTCCACAACTTATTACTCATTTAAATTTAAAAAATATCATATATCTTTTTCAAGCACAAGGAAACTCCATGCCTGGGATCCTTTCAGAGTGTTGGAAAACCAGTGACGAGATTGGACTATCAACTGAACTCGTAGTGGAATGGGAAAATTTATGTAAGGAGCTTTTGCGATCAGGCATACAACTTCAAGAAAAATATGACCAACTCATGTGGACAGGGGGCGACAATTCGGGTCTCTTATCAATAAAAAATGTCTACTCAGTTATCACAAACACTCTCTGGCATAACAATATAGGTGGATGGAGGAAAAAAAGATGGTCCTGGAACATAGCACAAAAGATCAAATTATTCACCTGGCTTACAATTGAAAACAAAATACACACTTGGGATATTTTACAAAGGAAAGGCTGGTTTGGACCCAGTATCTACCAACTGTGCAACAGAGATGAAGAAACTGTGATGCATCTTTTTGTTAAGTGTCCCTTCACTAGACAAGTATGGGACAATATTTTTATTGAACAAAACATAAATACTGCATGGGAAGGGAATACATTAACTGTATGTTATGATTCTTGGAACAAAAAGAAACACAACTTTCAAACCCTTCCTC
Source organism: Picea engelmannii (assembly GCA_009831015.1). Classification (NCBI taxonomy): domain Eukaryota; kingdom Viridiplantae; phylum Streptophyta; class Pinopsida; order Pinales; family Pinaceae; genus Picea; species Picea engelmannii. The sequence continues at coordinate 18,528 of ML816719.1, read as the reverse complement.
CCTTGGTCTGCTGGTTCGTGTGGCTGGAAAGAAATAAAAAATTCTTTGAAAATGGGATTCCATATACAAGCACAATTGTCTACAAAACACTAGGTATGCTCAAAAACTGGACAACCCTTCATCCAAGAAAAGAGGTTTTCAAGAACAAAGCTAAGAAACATATTCCAGAGGGTTTTCCTACAGGTTGGTTTGATGGAGAAGCGTAGTCTAATGGCCTACAGAGTGGAGCAGGGGGCTTGATTAGCATTTCGATGAATTCTCACTACAGATGGACCTTCAACTGTGGCCCAGGTACCAACACCAGGGCTGAATTATTGGGAGTCTGGGCTACTCTTCACTGGCATCTAGATTAAACATTGAAGTACTTCAAATCTTTGGGGACTTCAAAATTGTTATAGATTGGTTGAACAACAGGGGAAAACTACAGGTCATCTCATTTTTGGGCTAGAAGGATAGAATTAGAGAGCTTCGATCCACCTCCAGGAAGCTCAGTTTCAACCCTACATATCGAGAATACAACAAGGAAGCAAACTTACTTTCAAAGGCCACCCTCCAGAAACAAGTTGACATAATCACCTTCAATCACTAGGTTGAGGGACATGAGAGTCCTCCACACGTTCTAAATCTATATTAGTAATTACAACTACAGTTCTTAGTTTTCTTCCCAGGCAGAGAGAAGGCTGCTATTTTTATGCTTCTTTTTTTGTGGACATATATATCTAAGTATAGAGATGGTCAGAACTCTACACTTTTCACTTTTTTTGTTTCCCTTGGTATACAATACTGCCTCTTGTTTTAGTACTAATCTTGATCTTTCACACTTTTGATGGATGAAATACCATTGTAGGCGATAGATATCTTGACAATGATTTTTTTTTGGAAATGTATCCTCACAATGAGAACCAAATTATATATTAATATAATTGAGAAATTTTTCTGCTGAAAAAAGTAAAGGTAAAGGAAAGAAGCTAAGTAAGGGGATATTTGGAAAATGTGTATCAAAACTCTTCAAAATATCAATTTATAAGTGTTTTCAATCACTACACTTCCATGCAATCCTATGATATGTGGATTAAGGTCGAATAGGAAATAACCAACATCAAAAGAATAAACCATGCAATTTAAATAGGTAGATAATGTATAACAAATGCTCGTAGCAGATCAATTAAATTACAAGCCATATGATCATAATTACTCAAATGATTAGTTTTGATTGTGTATACCCTTCTTATATGATTTCAACATGCTCAAAATCACCCATTGCTACATTAACTGCAAAATCACCCATCGCTACATTAACTGCAATTGCTCCCATTTTCATTGCATGTTGGAGTTAAAGAATTAGAGATTCAAATTCTAAGACATTATTTTCATACTCAAACTCTAATGTATATGTAAGGAGGTGCAATACAATATGTTCATGTAACATTAGGGTAACGCATATTCCATCTCTCACTGTAGATTGGGCTCTATCAAAACATAGATGCAACATTGGGGGAGATCAAAGAAATGCCTCATTGCTTTAGGATTCCCATACAATCATGGGAGTGGGATGGAGAGAAAAAAGGTGGGGCAATGGCCTCATAATTCTCCATAATGGAAATCCATGAGCTATCAATGTGATTTTTTTCAATCTAGTATGATGTTTGAGTAGTTGAAATAGAGGATTATGTTATTTCACTCAACTATTGTAAATTTAAAGTGCCAGCTATGGATTTGTTGCTTTGTCAATACAACCTATGATTTACATGGGAGGTATCGTCATTATGCCCTCCTCCCCTTGATTGGAAAGAGATGTAAGTTCCATTTCATCAAATTGTTGGATGGTATTAACGTTTCACCCTCTGAGATAGCAAGACCAAGGAGCACCACCTCATTTTCTTCCATAAGGTTCTTCAAGGACAACCCCTCTATGTCATCTAAATTGTCATATGTGCCAATCATGGTCTAAACACAAGATACCTCATTAATAGGGTCATGCAAGGAATTTCTTTGTGCACAAGGGGAATACCTTTCTTCACCCAGAATTTGAATCATAATATTTTTGTGAGGTACAACCAAGTATGTATTATCATTGCTCATAAATCACCAAGGTTATGTGTTTGTTTCCTCTCTAGGATAATACCATATATTAGAGGCAAGTCCACCACCAAGACCAATACAACAATATTAAAGAGTTGTAGGGAAGAGTAAAATCTTGCACAAATGCCCTTGATCTCTCCCAATGTCGACACTCCTTGAGAACCAAAGTTGTACACCTTTTGACCTTCTCGATTGTACTGAGTACACATTCCATCTTTGATGTTTTCATAGTAACCATAGTCATAATTTTTTTTCCTACCCCATGCATAATTATCGAGAAGGAGTAATATAGATTAGGGGGACCTTAAGATTAGGAGGCCCAATGAGTATCCCTAGGTTCCCCGCAAGTGCAAGGACTATAGAAAACACAGATTCAATATCGTGCATTTCTCCTCTAGTATCCTTTTAAACATTCTCCATTTACTCTAGGACTCTCATCTCATCCAACATATGCATGTAAGTACCTGATGATTGAATAAATAATTTATAGTATTGTAGGGCTCCTACACTAGACTCTTCATAATAGGCCAAGAATATTGTCTTTGAAAAGTTGGCCCAAAAGAAGCAGTTGTAGTGTTTTTCACAATTGTGCATAAATATTATTCTTTAAGGTTTGTTCTTAAACATGTTTTCTAGTTGAGCCATTTTCTTCAAAGGAACACTAGGGTGTCCTTCTTTAGATATTTAATAACATTTGAAGGATTTATAGGTTGCTTCCCCTTTCAAGACTATAACTTACTCTAATTTCGTGATGTTCTTTGTTTCTTAAGGGTCTTTAGGGAACAAGATACCAACATCTATATCATACACATGTAGTTCAAATCAATGCTCATCCTCTTCATCTTTCTCAACCTCCTCCTATAGGACTCATAGAACTATAAGGAAAAAACCTTGTAGCGGAGGTATTTGCAGAGGTTTTTAGTGTTACAAGATTGGGAAAAAATTTCAAGAAAAACCTCTGCTACAACCTCCCCTATTCATAACGAAGGTTTTAATGGATGTTCCATATGACTAAGAAAAATTAGGCAGGCATAGGTTTTTTTGTCGGTGCTTGTATTGGTAAAATGGATCAGTGGGTTGTTAAGTAAATTTCACTGGTGCATACATAAACCTAAAAATCATCGATGCTCTTATAATTATTACACACCAATTTTCCTTTTTTGTTGTTGTATGCAACGCCTGTGCTTTTTTGTGTATGTACACATTGGTTCGTATTGTTTGTTGCATGTTGCACTGGTGCTTATATAAACATTACACACCAAGCCATTCTTTGTATTTTATGGCACATCGGTGCTTGTGTAATTTGTACACACTAGTGCCTATATTACCATTTGCGTTGTAGGGAAGTGAAATTTTGAACATTTGAAGTGAGATGCCGACACCATTCTTTGTTACTAAGAAGTGATGTGTATATTATATGTAAAGCATTGATGCATATATTATATGTAAAGCACCGGTGTGTATTGTAATCATGAGCACCGTAATATTTTGAAACGATAAATATAATCGTACATTATGTCATTTAAAGCAACGATGTTTTTTCACAACTTTTAGCATCGATGCTTCATTGCAATTAATAGGCACCAGTGCGTATAACTCATAAAAATACATTGTTTAGTGGTTCAAAAGAATACAATGCACCAATACGTATATATTTTAATTAATTGCTTTTTAAATACAAATTTTCAATTAATCATCTCAAAATCAAATATTTTTTATAATAATATTGATTTTTATATTTTTGTTATTGTGTTTGCTATAATGATTGCATTAATACGTTATCCAACATATTACACCTCCGTTATTTGTAAAAATGTAAATCATCCATATATTAATTAATCAACAATGCAACATTTTACAACATTTGATAATGGAATAAAATAAGAAACCCATTTTATTATATATGAATAAGTGATCCATTGCCATACAAAATGGGATAACGTAAAGGTTCACAATAATCAAAATGAAACCAATATGTAATTGTTACACTTATTGGTAACATGTTCTCATGCAATTGGGACAATATGTTGAGTACATTAAACAACATCCCTAATTTTCACACACACATGTTCCAAAACATACAACTTGCAGTAACATTCAATTATATTGATTGTCATTCATCACTTGAACTACTGTCATCACTCGACCTACGTGCATGCCTCATTTCTCTATCACTTTGTAGGCGATATTGTACTTTGGTTATTTAACATAATGTTTTCTTGATTATCTTTCTTTTGATGTTCCACCTCTTCATGTTCCATCTTCATGTTCATGAGAGTCCCAGCATGCAGATTATGGACCAGCTGCATTGGAGCCCTAGAAGGATATGGACAGCCTTAGGAAATGTGTGGCAGAAAAGGGGCTCCATTCTCTTGGGTTGTGTAGGCGGGGTAGAAGACAAATGGGTACTTTGATTGTTGTGGGTGTTGAGAAGCCTGTGAGAGCTCGAGTGTTGACTGGTTTGCGAAGCCGAGTGACACTTTGGAACCGTCCTTGTGGATTCATAGCCTTGGCTCGGGGGTGACACTGCTGCTAAGACTTGGAACAATAATGTCTACAATTGGGGGGAATGTCCTTGGTTTGCAACTAGTTGGTGTCTTATTTTTAGAAGAGATAATTGCTCTCTGTTATGGTTATTTACCTGTGTATGATTTATTCCGTTGTGTATTTATTTATCTTTGAATTCATTATTTAGATTATGCATGATTGTTGGTTATGATTGTGCATGTCTTAATGTATGTTGTGGCATGAATCTTTATTTCTACATGTGGTTTGATGTCTCTTATTTAACTTAGAAGTGATTTGAGTTGAGATAAGTGTAGTCCCTGGACTGCAACATCCCTCGCTTGTGGGTGGTTGGGTGTGTTGTAGTCAGATTAAGTGGCATAACCCAGCCTGTGGGTGGTTGGGTGTGTTGCAGTCGGATTAAGTGGCATAGCCCGGCTTGTGGGTGGTTGGGTGTGTTGCAATCGGATTAAGTGGCTTAGCCCGGCATGTGGGTGGCTGGGTACATTACAGATTGGTATCAAAGCCACAAGTTGAAACATCGGGCTTGAATGTGCCGGATCTATTAGACAATATATTGTGGTTGAGATCAAGCTATGACTTTGAAGTCGTGAAGATTAGGAGGAATGGCATTGCAAATTCCACATAGAAGCTAGAACGTTTGAGATCCTTAGTAAGGGATTGAAGGATAGTGACCATCCCTTTTGAATTCAGGAATGATCACCACTATGGGATCAGGAGAGATCTGGATTGTTGGATTGGAGGGCAGGTGAGCAGGGGGCATCCGATGGAGGAAAATAGGAGGTTGGGGTAAGAATTAAGTCCCAGCCATTAGATCTAGCTGATCGATCATCAGTCATCAATCAGAGCCAAGTAGGGAAGGAAGGACTTTGGAACTTCGCCACTTCGACGATCTTGGTAGGAAGGAAAGGCCTGAAATGTTGAAGTCGTGAAACCTCGTCAGTCATCCAATATGATGGGAGGCACGGAGGGATATCCATCGTTGATCATGGTTAACCAACATTGATCGCTTCAGAAATTTTCACTTCGAGAGTTTTAAACTTTGATGAAATGTTACAACCTGATGTCCCGGAGCGCCAGAGTCCCGAAGTCCTGTCGATCGTTAGATGGACGGGAGGACTTCAGGAGTGTTTTGGGCCATCAGATCTAGCAAGGGTGGAAGGATAGTGAGGTTTTAGAGCTTCAGAACCTTGCCACTTCGACGTTTGAGAGTAAGGGGGTCATCTAGAGTGAGAAGCCCTAAAGCTCAGAGTTAATCGCAGTCGTTGGTCATGGGATAAGTGTGAGCCGTCGATTTCAGTTCAATGTTCAGATATTTAGGAGGTAACATGTATTGGAGTCAGGAAACTTCTGAAGCCCAAAACTCCAAAGTCTCGAATTCGATTGATGACGTGGCTTGTGCCATGTGGTAGGGGGGCATGTATCACCTGGATTCAACACCTTTTAGACCCTGATATATTATTTTTTGAGAAACACGGGGCACACATGCCACGGGTCCACGTCACCTTGGGTGACATCAGCGTGTCGTGTCAGCTCCGAGAGTATGTGACTTCAGGGGTTTCCAATTTTCTATCAGTGAAAAGTGTTTAAGCCTAAAGTCGTGAAGGCACACAACCCGTCGATCTAGGATCCCTTCGGTACCTCTCTCGACCATTGGATCAAGCAGGAGGAGAAAGATAAGTACTCCATAGGATTGTCGCTCCGACGGAATTGAGAGACACGTGAACTGAATGTCTCGAAGCCCTGGAGTGCCAAATTTCCGAATTGGCAGAGAGTCGTCCATCTCCATATTTGATTAAGTCACAATCATCAGTTTTCATTGAAGCCTCTACCTGGGGGCGGGGTCGTCCATTCAATGGGAGATCAAGTCTCAATCGTCCGATTTTTTTTGGTGGAGTTAGTGAAGACTTCGGGGAAGTGCAGCTCCGAGGGAAATTGGAAGTTGACAACGGAGAATAGTGGAAGGTCGAAGTTCGGAGGACTTAGTCCCAACATTGGTCTTGTGATAAGTTAAAAATGTCCTGGGATGTAACCCAACCCTTTGTTATGTTGTTAATGAAAACTCCCATGTGGAAGAACACAGAGCGAAGTGCTAAGGAAGGATTAAGCCCGCAGTTTCGAGTCGTGGTCACTTGAGGAAGTGGTTTGAAGGAAGCACCTATGCAGGATTGAATTTTATATCAGTTAAGGGATAACATGGAAGTGTTATATGATTCAGACTGATATATATTCTTCATGAATTGAGAAGAAAAAGGACATGTAGCGTTGTTTGACAAATTTTATTTAGCATATGCTTAATTCTAACAAAATGGTCACTTGCACATTTTGCAGAATTAAGGGGTTTAAACATATCAATTCAGAATGTGTATTCAAGAAATGGAAGAAGGAGAGGGAGTTTCCAACCATGATAAGGAGGCCAAAGGTCAGAATACCAGAGTTGGTAATGCAGAGACAAAATCCAACTGACACAAGGGCAGAGAGGAGCAAGAAACATTGATAGAAACTGTAAGAAGCCTGAAAATAGAAGTGCAGAGTTACAAAGAAGACAATGAGAGGTTGATAAGAGAACAAAGTCGGATAAATGCTCGATTGATGCAAAGCTTAAATCAGTTGCAAAGGCAAAAAAAGAATGGCTCAAAACAAGAGGAATGAGGTAGGTATCGTGAAAGAAGAGATAACCACAGGAGAGCGGGTTATTCAAGAAGTGCTAGAAGAACTCATAGAATCCACTCACTTCCTTACTTAGCAAGAAGGTATTATGCATATGAAGACTCCATGAGTAGTCCAGAGGTGTCTCCTGTTAGGCACCAAAGAAGAAGACATGAATTGGACAATTTGCAAGGAGAGTTGAGGAAGCTTAGGCCACCATCCTTTGATGGTGAGAGAGAAAGGGAAGATGATGTTGAGGCATGGTGGCTTGGACTCAAGAGATATTTTGAATTGCATAACTACTCATCAAACATAGAATCCAGGATTTACACATACCATTTACATGGGAAGGATGCTATGTGGCAGGATTCGCTTAAGCAAGTTGAGCATGTTGATGAGAATATGATCACTTGGAAGTAGTTCAAGAAGTATTTTCAAAAGGAGTACCTCTCAGATCACTTCTATGACAAGAAAATGCAAGAGTTATTTGAACTTAGGCTGGAAAGTATGACCATGGAAGAGTATGAAAGGAAGTTCTTGGGGCTGCTAAAGTATGTGGGGTTTATAAAAGATGAGAAGGTAAAAGTACAAAGGTTTTAAAGTTGATTACCATCCTTTTATAAAGAGAAGATTGAATATGATGAACCCATGACTTTGACTGAGACCATCAGGAAGGCTAAATACCTGTATGAGAAATGAAAAAGCAGAGAGTCCATGCAGAAGTCTTGGAAGGATAAGAAGAAGGAGATGTTTGATCAGAGGAAGAAGGGATTCAAACCTCCTTTCAACAGAAATGAACCTAATAAAAATAATCAAGACCGGTATGCTAAGGATGAATCCAAGAAAGAAGACTCCTTGGGAAAAAGGGGAAGACCACCAATCCAATGTTGGGGATGCAAAGAAGATCACCTGTACAAGGATTTCCCTCACATGAAGGACAAAGTGAAGACCATGCACAACATCCAAGAGGCTACAACAGTAGAAGACATAGGAAGAATTTATGCAGCCTTAGATGATCGACAAGCATAGTACTACTCTAATATGATCGAGGTGGAAGGTAAGATCATAAATCAACATGTTGCTATTTTAATTGATTCAGGAGCAAGTCATTGTGACATTGATCCTAAAATAGTGGATATATTACGCTTGGAGAAAAATAAGCTTGAAAAATCAAGTTTGGTTCAGCTAGCCAGTGGAGCCAAAAGGAGAATCCATGATATGGTCAGAGGATGTTCCATAAGTCTTAATGGTGTGAATACTAATTCTGATCTAAATATTATACCATTGGGGTCTTATGACATTCTAATTGGAATGGATTGGTTGTACACACATCATGTTGTCCTAGACTGTCATAGCAAGACATTTATATTTCTTGATGGAGATGGAAAACAAAGCACTGTGAAAGGAGTTCCAAAACCCATCTCTATAAGAGAGATTTTAGCCTTACAACTGAAGAGGTGTTTCAAAAAAGGATGTTATTTGTATGCAACCCATGTGGAAGAACTAGAAAGGAAAAAGGGGCCAAGCCTCAAATATTTTTCGGTACTACAAGAATTTGAAGATGTATTCCAAGAAATACTAGGGTTTCCACCAAAAGGGAGATATATTTCTCTATTGATTTAGTGCCAGGAGCTGCCCCAGTATCAAAAACACCTTATAGAATGAGCACACCCAAATTAAAAGAATTACAAATGCAGTTGGAAGAATTGTTGAAGTAAGGGTACATACGTCTAAGTGTTTCACCTTGGAGAGCACCAACACTTTTTGTCAAAAAGAAAGATGGAACTTTGAGGCTGTGTATTAACTTTCGACAGTTGAATAATCCACTATGAAGAACAAGTACCCACTACCCAGAATTGATGACCTCTTTGATCAGCTAAGAGGAGCAAAGATATTTTCAAAGATAGACTTGAGATCAGGATACCATCAGGTAATAATCAAGAAAGAAGACATTCATAAGACAACCTTTAGAACCAATTATGAGCATTATGAATTTGTAGTGGTGCCATTTGGATTTTCCAATGCACCAACTGTCATTGTGTGCTTAATGAATGGCATATTCATAAATTACTTGGATACGTTTGTCATAGTATTCCTGGACGACATACTTGTCTATTTTAAGTCAGAGGAAGAGCATGAACTTCACCTGAGATTGGTATTGCAAGTGTTGAGGGAACACCAGTTATATGCCAAGCTTAGTAATTGTTATTTTTATCAAGAGTAGATCCATTACTTGGGACACATTATTTCAGAGCAAGGTATAACAGTAGATCCAGAGAAGATTGAAGCCATTAGAGGATGGCCAACACCCAGGAATGTTTCGGAAGTTGGATCTTTTATGGGGTTAGCTGGTTACTACAAAAGATTTATAGTTGGGTTCTCTAAGATCGCTCATCCCATCACTTCTCTGCAAAAGAAGGGAATTAAATTCAAATGGACATCTGAGTGTGAAGAGAACTTTAATTTGTTGAAGGAATTACTTACTTGTGTGCCTATTTTAAATATTGTTGACCCAAATGAAAGTTTTGTGGTATGTACAAATGCATGCAAGGAAGGACTTGGTGGAGTCCTCACTCAAAATGGGCATGTCATTAGTTATGAGTCTAGAAAGCTTAAGGAACATGAGAGGAACTATGACACACATGACTTGGAACTTGCTGCCATTGTTCATGCATTGAAGATGTGGAGACATTATCTCATGGGAAAGAGATTTGAATTAAGAATAGACCACAGTGGTCCGAAGTATCTTTTTGAACAAGCAACTTTGAATGCCAGGAACACAAGATGGCTAGAATTTTTAAGTGAATATGACTTTGACATCAAGCATATCAAAGGAAAAGAAAATAATTTTTTCGATGCACTTAGTAGAATAGTACATCTCTTGCATGTTACACCTGTCAGTATGCATCAGTCAGACTGAAGAGCATAACTTTAGATGTTGTTGTTACATATCAGCATTACTTACATGTAAAGGAAATATTATAGCAAGAGGATGTACAACAGAAAATGAAAGAGTATGAGATGAAGGAAGATGGATTACTTATGCATAAAAATAGAATTTATGTTCCTATTTTCGGAGAACTCAAGAATTTGGTATTAAAAGAAATGCATAATTTTCCATATGCTGGACATATCGGTTACCAAAAAACAATCGCAACAGTGAGAAGCCAATTCTTTTGGCCAGGAATGAAAAATGATGTTGTTGATTACATCGCCAGATGTATGGAATGTCAGAGAGTGAAGGCTGAGCATAGTCACCCAACGAGATTGCTACAACCCTTACCAATTCCAGAGAAGAAATGGGAAGTGGTAACCATTGACTTTATAACAAAATTTCCCATGACACCAAGAAAACATGATTCGATCATGGTAGCGGTTGATAAATTGATAAAAGTTGCTCATTTTGTTTCGGTAAAAAAAAACTCATACAACAACTATATTGCAGAAATTTACATGAAAGAGATTGCTAGGTTGCATGGGATACCTAGGACAATTTTCTCGGATAGAGACACAAAGTCTAGTTCAAATTTCTGGAGGGGATTTTTTAAAGGATTTGGTACAAATATGAACTTTAGCACATCATACCATCCACAATCAGATGGGCATACATAGAGAGTCAACTGTGTAAGACATGTTGAGAATGTATGTGAAAGATAAGCCATCTAAGTGGGAAGAGTAATTGCACTTGGTTGAGTTTTCCTATAATAATGGGTATCAAGCTTCATTGAAAATGAGCCCATTTGAAGCATTGTATGGAAGGAAATTCAATACTCCAGTGAGTTGGGACAACCCAACAGATAGAGTGGTACTTGGGCCAGAATTTCTCAAGGATATGGAAGACCAAATGGTTAAGATTAAGCATAATTTAAAGGCAGCTCAAGATAAACATAAAATTTATGTAGATAAGAGCAGGGCAACTAGAGAATTTAAAGTAGGGGAGCATGTGCTTTTAAAATTGAATCCCAAGAAGAGCTCTTTAAAGTTGGGTAGTTGTACAAAGTTAGCAGTCAGATTCTGTGGTCCATTTGAGATATTGGACATAATAGGGCAAGATGAATACATGCTTGCATTGCCTGCTTCCATGAATGTGCATAATGTATTTCATGTCTCTTTGCTAAAAATATATATACATGATCTTCACCATGTTATTGATTAGCATCTTATTCATGTAGAGACATAGGGAGACTTTCAGGTCCAACCAACTAGAGTATTAGAAAGAAAAGTCAAAATGCTCTGGAATCAAGTTATAGAGCTGGTAAAAGTCCAGTGGACCTGATACAGTCCTGAAGATGCTACCTGGGAGCATGAAGATGCCATGCGGGCAAAGTACCCGCAAATTTTTGAATAAATTTTGAGATTTTTATCTCTGCTTTTTATATGCACTGAGGACAGTACCAAAATAAGGGGGAGGGGATGTAACACCCTGGGTTTTGAGCCCCATATTAAATATTGTATTTTGTTAAGTTATGAAAGGCCAGAGTGCCTAAACAATTATTAAGAGTCCATTATGCCTAGGAAATGTAATGTTCTGATAATTGTTAAAATAAAACACATCGTTGGCTGCTAGACGGACAAGGACAAGAGTTATAGGGGGATATGATTCCACAAGAGAGGGGGATTGAGGGGCTAAGTACTTATTTTATATTTTATTTACCCATTATTGTCTTAATGGAGAATAACAGTTACATGAGATTCTTGGGGGTGGAAGACCAAGTGGTTCCTTAATTCCAAGAATTGCATAAACCCGTCCTTGGTCTGTTTGGGGGTTCTCACTCCTGCGCTCGTTCTTTTTCTTCCACTTGTTGCTTCATTCATTCACTCATTTTCACTCATACACTCATTCACCCAATTGCTCATTGTTCACACCTTTCGTGGGGATTTCACTCCATTCATTCTACCACCCACTCATCTCTCCTCATGCATGTCTTGGCTTGGGAAAGGAAAACAAATTGTTGAAGGGAAGCCATGGTATTGTTGGTTGTAGAGTTCCAACCATGAGTCAATACCTACATGTCTGAGATGCTTTGTTCTAGGACCAGTTTTTCTCACAGTTGTGAGTCCTGAGAGTCTCAGCATGAAGATTTTGGACCAGTTGCACTGGATCCCTTGAAGGAGATGGATAACCTAAGGAACTACGCGATAGAGAAGGGGCTCCATTCTCTTGTGTTGTGTAGAATGGGTAGAAGAGAGTTGGGTACTTGGATTGTTGTGGGTGTTGAGAAGCCTGTGAGATCTCGAGTGTTGACTGGTTTGGGAAGATGAGTGACACTATGGAACTGTCCTTGTGGATTCATAGCCCTGGCTCAGGGGTGACACTGCTGCTGAGACTGGGAACAACAATGTCTACAGTTGGGGGGAACGTCCTTGGTCTGCAACCAGTTGGTGTCTTATTTTTAGAAAAGATAAGTGCTCTCTGTTATGGTTATTTACCTGTGTATGATTTATTCCACTGTGTATTTCTTTATCTTTGAATTCATTATTTAGATTATGCATGCTTGTTGGTTATGACTGTGCATGTATTAGTGTATGTTGTGGAATGAATATTTATTTTCACATGTGGTTTCATGTCTCTTATTTAACTTATAAGTGATTTGAATTGAGATAAGTCCCTGTGAAGGCAGTCCCTAGATTGCAACGTGCCTCACCTGTGGGTGGCTGGATGTGTTGCATTCAGATTAAGTGGTGTAGCCTGGCCTGTGGGTGGCTGGGTACATTACACATCACAATCCATTGCATGCTTAAAGGGCCTCCTTCACCTCAATTATATATGAGAGAGTGAGAGGAGAACAATTCCCATGATGCATGTGGGATAAATTAGACCATGTTTATAAAATTCCATAGGCATGTAAAACACCAGGAATTCTTGGGTGGTCCCCCATCCTTGTACTACTCTAGCCTAAGTGCGCTTAACTACGGAGTTCTAATGGGATCTGATTCATTAACTCTATGTTGTAGGCATGTACATAAGATCACTAGGAAATAATTACATGATGTAACAAATGAATATGGTATTACATTCAATTCCCCATCAAAAGGGTGAATATGATGGTTTATCAAAACTATAGGCTTAAAATGTTGATTCAGTGCAAAAAGGTGGATGGCCACCGAGATACACCTGGATCACTTATTTTGAAACACTTTTCTTTAATTGACTTTAGGGCCAACTTGTAATTTCTTGTTTTCAATTCACCTAGTCATCTTCAAGAAGGAATATCTCCTCAACCGCGAGGAGCCATGTGGTGTGCCACCTTTCGTTGGAAACAACTTGAAGAGGGATATCGATCCATGGAGATTATACATGCATTCACAATGTCCTTCGTGCTCTTTTTCTTCCACCACTCTTCGGGGCTTCTAAACTTCTTCTAGAGTTGACATCAATGACAACCAATTTTCCAACATGCCAACCACGATAAAGTCAAATTATTATAATCTCTTGTATAAAGGAACTTATTGACAAAAGAGAAAAAAACTTTAGTTTAAAGGTACCAACAAAATCACAATCAACAAATCTTAAGGAATTGATATTCCTAAGTTAGTGATAGGCAAGTCCTAATAAAGGAAATTCAAAGTGATCAATAATCAACTATATCAACAACCCTTGAAAATTATATCAACTAGGTTGTCAATTACGGAATTACTAATATAATATAATCAAGGGGTTGACAAATGGTATGGCTAAGGGCGTGCCACACAATAGTTAGTCAAACAACAATAACATTTAAGTGAAAAATGTCAATAAGGCCCTATTCATGGTAGCCAAGTAATAGGTGTAAACTTGATAACCTAAGAAAACAAGCTAAATGCCATTAAGAAAAGTCATCCATGGAGAAATAGTTTAATAAGTTTTAAAAAAAATGTTAGATAACAAACACCAAAATAGCCTGAAAATAGAGATATAAGTAACTCCACGCCTTGAGAAATAGATATAAGAATGGAAAATAAGCCTCTTCGAGGGGACAACCTCCTTTTACAATAGAACAAATGTACAAGATGGGATGATTCTAAAACTAGGTCTCCTTAGTATATATAGGATACAAAGGGTACAATTACAATTAAAGGGTCTAGTCTACAATACTAATATAACAATTGAAATATAATAACTTGATATCTAGGGCTTTACATGAGGATTTATGCTTAACATGGGGCTTTTTATAGAGATTAACATGGCCCTCCCTTTCAAACAAGCGTTGTATTGAACACTTTTTAAGCTATGAATGTTTCTGCATGAAGAACTCATCTTCCCATGTTGCCTCTTCTAGGTTCTTCCACTTGATGAGGTACTCAGTAATTTCTCGATTTCATAGCTATTTAATCCTTGTTTCAATGATTATTTCTGGTTCTAGTATGATTTTCCCTTCCTCATTAATCTCTAGTAAAACAGTTTGAACTGGGATCTTGTCACTGGTTACCTTCTTTAAGTAAGAATAATGGAAGACTAGATGTACATGTGAAGATGGAGGCAACTCCAATTTGTGATCCATACTTCCAATCCTCCACAATACCTTATACAGACCATAATACTTGGGTTCTAATTTATTGTCCTTCTTTTTTCGCTCGAGGAACATGTATTTGTATGGTTGTAGCCTCAAAAATACCCAATCCCCCACTTCAAATTTTCTTTTGCAATGATGTTGATCTACTTTTTGTTTCATCCTATTTTGTGTTATAACCAAGTTGTCCTTCAATAGTTTGAGAACCTCTTATAGTTGTTGAATAATCTTTCATACCTTATCATCTTTCTTCTATTCTATCATTGCTTCTTCCACCCAATCAGATTGTGAAATGGAAATAACACACAATAAACCCTATGTGTCTTCTTCTTTTCTAGAAAGTGCATCTACCAGTACCACCATATTTTGTTTTCCTTTTTTGTATATAATTCGAAAATCATAACCTAGCATCTTTGTAACCCATTTTTGTTGCTCTTCTGAAGATAATTGAATCGTTCCAAGAAGTACTTCAATATGTCTCCTTAGGACCCTATAAATTTCATTGTCTAAAACTTCGTAAAAAAAAATTATAATGAAAATTCCAAGATGACTTATTTGAAGGAGAAAAATCCTAGGATCGTAGGCTTTGATACCAAATGTTAGACGAAAAACACCAAAATATCCCAAAAATAGAGAGAGAAGTAACTTCACACCTTAAGAAATAGATATAAGAATGAAAGACAAGCCTCTTCGAGGGGGCATCCTCCTTTTACAATAGAACATATGCACAAGATGGGATGATTCTAAAACTAGGTCTCCTTAGTCTATATATAGATGACAAAGGGTACAATTACATTTAAAGGGTCTAGTCGACAATACTAATAGAATAATAGAAATATAATAACTCAATATCTAGGGATTTACATAGGGATTTATGCTTAACATGGGGCTTTGTCTAGGGCTTAACAAAAATATTATTTTAATATTCATAAAAAGGGGAAACCATTTAATGCAAGCATTTAAGGCCCTAAGAAGTAAGTTGGGGCCCACATAAGGTGGGCCTCATTCCATGTGATCTAAGGGAGTTGTGTAAGTAAAGGTAAAGGCAATAAGCTAAGTAAAGGGATATTTTTTAGGTGTGTATCAAAACTATTCAAACTATTAATTTGTACATGTTTTCAATTGCTAAATTCCCATGTAATATTGTGATATGTGGATGGGGGTCGAATAGGGAATAAGCAACATCAAAATAATAAACTATGCAATTTAGCTATCTATCTAGGTATATAATGTATAATGAATGCTCCCAATTGATCAATTAAACTCCAAGCCATATGAGCATAATTACTCAAATGAGTAGTTATGATTGTGTATATCCTTCTTATATGATTCCAATAAGCCTCAAAATCACCCATTTCTATATTAATTGCAATTGCTACCAATTGCATTGCACATTAGGGTTAAAGAATTAGGGATTCATAGTCTAAGACATTATTTGTATATTTAAACTCCAATGTATATGTAAGAGGGTGGAATACAATCTACCAAAGTAACCTCATGGTAACACCTATTCCATCTCTTACCCTAGATCAAGCTCTATCAAAAAATAAATGCCACAATAGTGGAAATCAAAGGAATAACCCATTGCATTAGGATTTCCATACAATCGTGGGAGTGGGATGGAGAGAAAAATGTGGGGAAACAACCTCATAACTCTCTGAAATGGAAATCCATGAGATATCAATGTGATTTTTTTCAATTTGGTTTGATGTTTGAGTAGCTAAAATAGAGGATTAGGTGATTTCACTCAACTAGTGTAAATTTAAAGTGGTGGCCGTGGATTTGTTTCTTTCTTAATACAACCTTTGATTTCCATGTGAAGTATCATCATTATCTAATCCTCCCCTATATTGAAAGGAGAGGTAGATTCCATTTCATCAAACTATGTAGATGGTATTAATGTTTCACCCTCTAAAATAGCAAGACAAAGGGGTGAACCTCATTTTCTTCCATAAGGTTCTTTAGGGACAACCCCTCCATGTTTTCTAAACTATCATATGTACCAATCATGGTTTAAACACAAGATACCTCATTACCAATGGCGTGCAAATAATTCCTTTGGGCATGAGGGGAATACCTTTCTTCACTTGGAATTCAAATCATAGTATTTTGGTCAAGTACAACCAAGTATGTATTGTCATTGCTCATAAATCATCAAGGTTGTGTGTTTGTTTCCTCTATAAGACATGACCATACACTAGAGGCAACTCCACTGCCATGGTTGATACAATAATTTTAAATAGTTACAGGGAAAAGTAAAATCTTGCACAAATGCCCTTCATTTCTCCCCATGTTGAGACTCCTTGAGAACCAAAGTTGTACACCTTTTGACCTTCTCGATAGTATTGAGTACAAATTCCATCTTTGATGTTTTCATAGAGACCATAAGCATAATGTTTTTTTTTCCCATGCATAATTATTGAGAAGGAAATCATCTAACTCCAAAGTAATATAGATTGGGGGGGGCCTTGTATTCAAGATTAGGAGGCCTAGTGAGTATCCCTAGGTTTCCCATAGGTGGAGGAACTATAGCAAACATGGATCCAATCTCTAGCAATTCTCCTCCTATATCATTTTAAACATTCTTAATTTACTCTAGGAATCTTTTCTCATCCAACATATGCATGTCGATACGAGGTGATTGACTAAATCATTCATAATATTGTAGGAAACCTATACTAGACTATTTTTAATAGGCTGAGAATATTTTCTTCAAAAAGTTCGTTGAGAAGAAGCAATTGCAGTGTTTTTTTGGCAGTTGTGCATAAATATTATTCTTCAAGGTTTTTCCTGAACATTGTTTGCTAGTTGAACCATTTTCTTCAAAAGCACACTAGGGTGCCCTTCATTGGAAATTTCATAACATTTGAAGGATTTATAGGTTGCTTCCCCTTCCATGATTATAGCTTACTCTAATTTCACAATGTTCTTTATTTCTTAAGGATTTTTAGGGAAAAAGATACCAACATCCAGATCATACACATGTAGGTCAAACCATTGTTCTTCCTCTTTCTCTTGCTCAACCTCCTCCTATAAGACTCCTAACTCCCAATTAACAAACCATATTCTTTGATATAATAATATGTAGATGTATATGGTTTGGTCCATGGGTATTTGGGTCACGACGATCCTCACAAAATGGACAATAGTGATTTACTGTGATAGACTTGATAGTTTTAGGGACTATTATCTTAGGAAGATTCTATAGCCAATTAGTTGAGCATTTCCTAGCAAGAGGTTTGGAAATGTTAGCTTACAAGGGCATGACATATTCATCTACATTTATTTTGAGCATGATATCATTAATAGTCAAGTAGTTAAAGAGACAATTATATGGGTTATATCAGGGAAGTTGAGAAGTGGAAGTAGGATTATCATTGGGTAGATTCATATGGGGTTTGAAGCAAACTTTGTTCTCTCCCATAAGGAGATAGGATTTTCACACTACAAACAAAGGCTTCATTTAAATAAGATTTTTTTGACATTGAGGTAGCTATCAAAACACTTAAAAATAAGGGTTCAAACTTATAACAATGTTTTGTGACAATAAGGTTGACTATACATTTAGAGACACAATTAAATCCACGTAGTATAGGAACCTCACATTTAAATGATGAATTATCTCCACATCATCATATTACAACCCTATACCCAACCCCTATTCTTTTTAAATACCACCCTTTTTATAAGGATCATTTGGATAGACATTAAGAAGACAAATTTTGGACTTTTTTAAGGATCATTTAAATAGGTATTAGTGAGATAAATTGGGGGGGGGGGC